>CM040923.1:3251749-3411749 GCA_023029165.1 Gobiocypris rarus
AGTGTAGGGGTGAGAAGCCTGGCATCAAGTTGATGCAAATCGCCGGAGTTTCGAATCAGTCTTTTGCCGAACTCGCTCTACTCCCTTTTCCCATCACATATAAGATTGGAAAGGCGTTTATTTTCAATATAAATCAAGAAAATATTAGAATAATAAACCTTCTAACGTGTTTAATAAGTGTTTATCAGTGATGGGGTTGGTAAACAGACATGTTCGAGACGTAAGTCTTCAGGCTCATTAGAAAATCACAGGTGGGTGTGTTTGATCGGGGTTGGAGCTAAACTTTGCAGCACATTGGCCCTCCAGGGCAAGATTTGAGGAACCCTGCTGTAGTCTATGCCAGATTTATATAGCCTACATTTTTAAATATTAAACAAGGCTCAAACAATCATTTCGTAAGTAATCATGCTTCCATCAGTGAAACAACACACTACAGCATGTAAAACATTTAAATAATTATCAGTAAATAGACTAAAAAAGGGTAACCTAAAGAATAAGGAAATCAAATATTAGTTAAAAAATTTCCCTGCAAAGATCATCATATGCCGCTGCGCTTTGAGATGAATGTGGGACACGAGCTGCATAGACACCTTTTCCAATATCTTCGTCTTCATGTTTTCTCCAGATGTTGCAAAGCAACACTTGTTGTAAAACTTCTGAAGAGCGAATCTTATCTTCCACAGGGTCGAGACATTCAGGCTGTGTAAAATCACCGGTGTGTGTTTGTGCGTGCGTGAATTTGATGCGCCTCAGGTCTAATAACAAGCACAAACTGTGTTAAATAAAATTTGAGGTCAAAAGGTATTCGTCCTACAGTGTTTTTTCTATTTTCCCACATTAACCCTCTGGGGTACTACGGTCAAAAATGACCCGAAGCGTTTAAATAAATTAAAAATTAAAAATCGTAGCTTCATCAGAATGGTCTGAAACTTTATTGGTACTTGGTATATGAACACCCAAGTCTAAGTGGTCGTAAAAAATATATAGTCACACATGTGGTAATATTCACAACACTGGGTTAATAACGAAATTATAGTTGTAAATAGAAAATAGTAGTTATGTAAAGAGATATATTAAAATAAAAAGTCCTCTTAAGTGGAAGGAAGCTATTCTCCTCCCTCTCAGCTTTGAGAATGAAACCAACCTGTCTGTTCCTCAGTTTCTTCATCTTTCACTCCCAATGTTTCTTCAATCTTCACGTCTGGACTCTCTTCTTTAATAAATGCAATCTTCATGTCTTCAGTCTCCTCTTTAATGAGCTCCATCTTTTTAATAGATCTCAGTCGCTTCACCAGAGCTTGTCCTGTTTAAGATGAGAATAATTACTCAGACACATTAGGCAGTTTAGCTATTTAATTATAATAAGTCAAGATAGAAAAAGAAACGCAGCGCTTCGAATCACTGAATCATTTGTTGCGAATGAATCGGTTCAATCGCTCCGTGCTGGAAACGTGCTGTTTTCTCCTGTTTTTCACTCCACAGCAACTGCTGCGAACTGGATTCAGTATTTATTTTAGACAGTGTTTTAATCACTGTCATTTAAGATGCTTTATTTTTAAGCGAAGACCCTAAGCTCCGGTTCTCTCGTCACTCGCCAGAGACTGATTTCACGCTTGAACTGATTCATGATAAAAGAGCGAAATGAGGCGCTCCTTCTGTTACGTTACACACACAACGCGGATAAATGTTAGATAAAGCACGGCAGTGTTACATTTAATAATACGTCATACATTATGCGTTGCGTTAAATGCTTAAAACACAAACCTTTGCTTAAAACACAAACAGATGCAGGAGCGCGGCCTTAAGACGTCACACTTTGATACCAAAATAAAAGTCCCGTTCACTGCCGAGTCTAAAATCACAAGTGCATAGAAAAACATCTATTAAAAAGATGACAAAAATCAGAGTTTAATGTATTATTGAAATACATTTAATAACTCAATGGTAATTTAATAATACAGTTCACACTGAGAGATAAAGAAAAATTATAACAGAATGCAGTCATAATCGGCTTCACCCCTGAATTTTCAAACTTAATAATTAATAAAGGGGAACTTTTTGTGTGATATGTTCTATTTTTACCACAGCTATCCAGTGATAATGGCCATCGGTGCCAGTGAGATAACATTCAGAAGACCTTTCAGTACTCTTTTCTGAATTTCAGACCGATCCCTCAATGTACAATAATGTTTCATAACTGTTACATGAATATTTCGAAGGAGTCCTGTTTTTTTTGGACGGGATTAGTTTTACACAGGTCATTTTACAACAGGACGTCTATAATATCAATGGCCATTTCGCACAGAATAATAACTACCGTTTTTTCCGGACTATAAGTCGCACTTTTTTTCATAGTTTGGCTGGTCCTGCGACTTACATATCAAAATGAATTCATACTGACTGACAAGAGAAAACAGTACGTCTACAGCCGCGAGAGGGCTCCTGTGGCCAAAAAATGAACTGAAAACCAGTTAACTGAAATATTAACTTAACCCGTAAATGCATGACTGTTTCGCCAAACATCCGCACATATTCGGGTCGACATCATATAATTTAAAAAGCCACCTGGCAAAAAACTTGACAAAAAAACAAAAACATGATTTTCTGGACCTTTATAAGGAAACAGTCAAGCAACATAAAAGTTACAATAGATAAATTAAATGTCCACTGTTTTGATGAACATGATTCACAATTATTTAGATTCACGATTTTATAGAAGGCTATTTGTACACCCTTTTTAATTAATTTTTTAATTCAATTTGAAGCAGATTTGTTACGTGACAGTATTAATGAAAGTTTCTTAATCTCTAGCGCTGCATCAAACCATCCCATAATATCTGTCATCTCTCAAATGCACGGCTCAGAATAACTGTACAACATGCATGTAAACCTCCAATACAACTATAAAGTAATTATTCCATCACAAATAAATCTTTCAATCAACTGACTGTGTCTATAGCACCTTTTACACAACATTAAAATATTATTATCAAATAAACTTTTATATTATTATTATTAGTATTTAATAAAAAATGTATTGCCCCTGGTTCAGTAAGGACTTCTTGTAATAAAGTAGCAGTGGCCAGGACAGATTTTAAGTATCACCTCAAGATGCACTCTAATCCTGTTTACAGGAAATAAGCCGCTCCCGAGCAGGCTTAAGCTTACGGACCTGTTGCTATGACAGCGAGTCCAGGATGAGCGTCGAAGAACCAAACAATCCGAGATTATGGCAAATCATCAACAATTAAATCCAGCTAACTGAGTTAGTGACGTGTGAAGAACGGACCCCGGATCTGTAACATGGATAGATCTCTACCTGTCGCGATAATATTTAAAACTCCTGATATTAGAGTAACAATTACAGAAGAATAAAATACAACTTATTTTGTTACCTTTTGGAGTTTGGAAGGGTTCAGTTTGAGCAGATGTTTAATACCATCATCATATGTCCTCGTCAGAGCTCGTTTACCAGTACTACCTCATATTCGCCATCTCACGCATATTCTCCAAACTCATTTTCAACGTTTCAATCAATATTTGGTCAATACTTGACCACATCCATCATCAACATTGACATTAATATCTGATTGTGTTGAGTACTTGCTCCCTGCAGTAAATCACTGAGCCTTTTGCAGATTATAATTATTATTGTTTGGTTTTCTGTCTGAGGTAACTGACTCTGAGTGGAACCTTCATCATTGCGTATCAGACATCGCCACCTTGTGGAATAAAAGGTGAATTGCACCTATTTTGTCATTATAGATTCATTTATTATTGTGCAAAAAAATTACAAACTGCAGGAAACGTTGGTAAAATATGCAGCTGAAAATGGTAATCGAGCAGCAGAAAGAAAGTTTGCAGTGAGTGAGAAACTAGTGATGAACAGGCGGAAAGCAAAGGTTATTTTAACTCTTATGAAGAAAACAAAGAAAGCTAATCGCGGACTGAAAGCAAGATGGCCAGAGCTGGAGGAACGGGTCCACAGACGGGTTCTTGAAAAACACCGGGAGAGGCTCCGCGGCGCGAGACAAACGCTGCCGGTGTGAATAATCCAGTCTAATGCGACTTAAAGTCCAGTGCGACTTATATATGTATAAGTGATATGTTATATATGTATTACTGTGATGTGTTTTTTTCCTCTTAATTACGCATTTTTTGACTGATGCGACTTATAGTCCGGAAAATACTGCACTAAAACTATCAGAAGCGGGAGGGGTAACTCGATTTTCACACCGCCGTCACCTCTCTGTTGTCATGTGTGTGTTAAAGTGCTTCCTTGGGCTAATTGCACAAAACTAGGATAAGGGATTAAGCCGGGATATCTTGGTGATCCTGGCACAATTTATCCGACAATATACAGTTATCGTTATCGCTCTTGGTGTGAGTGTGCCTTCAGGGTGAGTTTACACCACAGCGGTGTACTAAAGTTTGCATACAGATGACAAGATCATCAAGATATCCCGGCTTAATCCCTTATCCTAGTTTTGGGTAATAGGCACATTGATATCAAGTGGAAATAGCCTCTATATCCAAACATATGTTTATACAGTGAAAGCCATAAAACATTGCACTACCACTTATAATAAATACTGCAGATTTAAGTAGGTTATTGTTTAGGTGAGTGTTTAACTGTTCTGTGCTTGACATTCATGTGAAACCGTGAGTTTTGATGCTGATGGTAAGTGTTCAGAACAATTCACCTTTCGCATCAAGTTTGATTGACAGGCGATCTGACCAATCAAATCGCCGAATTTGCTGTTGTCCGAGAAAGCAGTCAGGAGACTTGACCTTGAAAAACGGTGTGTACTGACGTCTTTCTGCGGTTGAAACAACATTTCTTTTAGTGTTCATTTGTTTATTTGATGCTTATCACTGAACTAGAAGAGATGATCGGTTCACCAGCAGCTTTAACTGAGGCGCTACAGCGATCACCACACATTAAAGAGTTTTCATTTGTTTAAATTTCTTTAAAAAATTAAACATTTTTAAAGTTGAGACTTTGTTTCATATCAAAAGTAACTTGCTCGGTCCTGTCTGTCGGCGTGTTGTTTGTGTCCTCTTTGCTCCGCGTTGTATTTTCTCTACGTGACAGCGTGTGTGTGTGTGTGTGTGTGTGTGTGTGTGTGTGTGTGTGTGTGTGTGTGTGGACTGGTAATCCCTACAGTATTTTGTCCCCACAAAGATGGCAATATCCAAAATCCTTGTCCTTGTGGGTACATTTTTGGTCCCCATGAGGAAAACATCTTATAAATCACACTAAGTGATGTTTTTGAAAATGTAACAATGCAGCGTGTGTGTGTGTGTGTATGTGTGTGTGTGTGTGTGTGTGTGATGGGTAGGTTTAGGGGCAGGGGCAGTGTGTGTGTGTGTGTGTGTGTGTGTGTGTGTGTGTGTGTGTGTGTGTGTGTGTGTGTGTGTGTGTGATGGGTAGGTTTAGGGGCAGGGGCAGTGTGTGTGTGTGTGTGTGTGTGTGTGTGTGTGTGTGTGTGTGTGTGTGTGTGTGTGTGTGTGTGTGTGTGTGTGTGTGTGTGTGTGTGTGTGTGTGTGTGTGTGTGTGTGTGTGTGTGTGTGTGTGTGTGATGGGTAGGTTTAGGGGCAGGGGCAGTGTAGGGGGATAGAAAATACGGTTTGTACAGTATAAAATGCATTACGCCTATGGAATGTCCCCATAAAACATGGAAACACAACATGTGTGTGTGTGTGTGTGTGTGTGTGTGTGTGTGTGTGTGTGTGTGTGTGTGTGTGTGTGTGTGTGTGTGGGCATGTTTTTGTGAAATATCAGGACACAAATGTGTATAATGACATGGGTATGACACAGGTATTACAAAAAGAGGGTGAAATATGAGGACGTTCCCCATGTCCTCACTTTTCAAAATGCTTATAAATCACACAGGATGAGGTTTTTATCACAGAAAGTAAACTGTGCAGTCTCCTGTGATGGGTAGTGTGTGTGTGTGTGTGTGTGTGTGTGTGTGTGTGTGTGTGTGTGTGTGGACTGGTAATCCCTACGGTATGGGGACAAAATGTCCCCACAAAGATGGCAATATCCAAATTTTTGTCCTTGTGGGGACATTTTTTGGTCCCCATGAGGAAAACATCTTATAAATCACACTAAGTGATGTTTTTTGAAAAAGTAAAAATGCAGCATGTCTCCTGTGATGGGTAGGTTTAGGGGCAGGGGCAGTGTAGGGGGATAGAAAATACGGTTTGTACGGTATAAAATGCATTACGCCTATGGAATGTCCCCATAAAACATGGAAACACAACATGTGTGTGTGTGTGTGTGTGTGTGTGTGTGTGTGTGTGTGACGGTAGGTTTAGGGGCAGGGGCAGTGTGTGTGTGTGTGTGTGTGATGGGTAGGTTTAGGGGCAGGGGCAGTGTGTGTGTGTGTGTGTGTGTGTGTGTGTGTGTGTGTGTGTGTGTGTGTGTGTGTGTGTGTGTGTGTGTGTGTGTGATGGGGTGTTTAGGGGGGGGCAGGGGCAGTGTGTGTGTGTGTGTGTGTGTGTGTGTGTGTGTGTGTGTGTGTGTGTGTGTGTGTGTGTGTGTGTGTGTGTGTGTGTGTGTGTGTGTGTGTGTGTGTGTGTGTGTGTGTGTGTGTGTGTGTGTGTGTGTGTGTGTGTGTGTGTGTGTGTGTGTGTGTGTGTGTGTGTGTGTGTGTGTGTGTGAGAGTGCCATAGCTTGTCGGGCATAGCAACAGTTGCTAAAAGGGGCGGGTCTTTGTGAACAGTCAGTTGCCTATTGACAGCACAGATCAGTCATCATGGCAGTAGATGAGGAAAGCAGTGTCTATAGGAAAAATACTGGCATAGAAAAGAACAACAATTTTAATGCATGATTCTGTTTATTTGGGTTGATTTTCATGACGTTGCTGTGTTTAATGAAGAGAAGCGCAATGTATTTCTGCGGGCGCAAAACTGCAAGAGTCCCGTGAGGGTGGGACCATTGGGATCATTGTTTTACAAGTGTAGCACTTGTCTAAGAATTAGCAATAGTTTAATGGATTGCTTACTGTATAATACAATTAGGATTTGAATTTGTCAGAAGATTTAGAGTTTGCTAAGGAGGTAGCAGGTTATACTGAGAACAACAGACAGACACAAGATTAAATTTGAAATAGAAATATAATTGATTTCACTTTAGAGAAAATATAGAAAGTTAATCAAATAAAAGAAATTAAATTACAAGATCACAGGGACAAACAATAAGACTGACTGAAAAATCCTCTGAGTGCACTCGGTTTTTCCCTTAAATATATGCACAGACTGCTCAATTCAGTACATCAAAAATAATAATAAAAATAAAACAAAATAAAAATAAAAGAATACACAAATAGAAAGTAGAGTCTTTCTTAAAAGACCTCGTGTTACAATGTCTCTTGATCTGGTCTATGGATGACCATACACCCTTAAGAGTTCTTTAGATCGAAATTTGTCTTGCTTCACGAAAACTGGAAAACTCAAGGAAAGGATATTGTCGTCCTCTTCATGACGTATCTTCTTCTACTCTGCTAAAGGTTTGCTTGGCTCGCCATCACAGGGTGTCACAGAAGATCGCTCGGGTGTCAAGAATCAAGAAAGAAGAAAGAGAGAAGAAGGAAAAAATAGGAACAAGAAAGACAGAAAAACCTGGCCTTTGATCGATTTTTGCTCATACACAGACGCAAACTCGTTTAAAGGCGTGCGTGACCATAAAATGGCGTCATGAACTAATAGATTGTATTACTCTATTCAGTCAGCTTCTTACTCAGAATGCGTCGAATTGAATTTTGAACTTCCTTGTACTTTTCGAAGGGTTTGAATGTAAATTTGATCAGATTGGATCACATTGATCGATCACGTCTGCTCTCTCCATCAAGGTCGTAATCACTGAGGATTAATCTAGAACGAATTTGCATATATTTATTTATTCTTAATCAGTTTTACACCTCTTACTGACATTTAATAAGGGAATATGATATAACTAGATGGTATATACATTAAATAATCCCTTTTACTTAACCTGTGTTACACAAGTCATAAAGTAAACTCAATTCCTGAGTCAAGATAGACAAGTCCCAAATCAAGACAGGCAAGTCTAAGTCTTCTAATTTGTGACTCGAGTAGAGCGTGAAAGACATCCACACACTTCATTTGGTCAATTTAAAAACATGGCCCCATTCTCCCACCATCAAATTGGTGTAACAACCCCACCCAGTGGCCAGAGGTGTCTTACCCGCACATTTACTCGTACCTCAAGGAGTCACCAGGTAAACCAGGGACTTTATTTAGTTTTTAATCAAGAATTTCAGTTTATCCAGTAAGATCTTTTGGATTCCTATTGGACATTCTGATTTATTTAATGGAATTTCACTTTGTCCTGTGACATTTTGTACTACTGTATTATTACTTATTATAATAAATAAATAAATTACTTTTTAGAGTCACCCTGGAATGAATATAAAGTCACCCTGCTGTTCGGACCTCATGGGAAGTGTTGAGGGACATCACTGCAGTATCTGCCAGCTGTTACTGTAACTCACACTGATGTCATGGCACCCAGGATAAGCACATGCACCATTTTGAGAAATCAGACTTAATAGAAACAAACCCGACTCACTTCTCTTTTAAAGTTAATTATAATAAATAATACAATAATATGAGGTAAACCTCCTGATTGCTTTGTACCGGTTGTCATGACAATGCGTGAGTGGCTGCCGCACACACTCAGAGGAACGCGAGTGTTTTGATTTAATAACACAGGTTCTTTCTCTCAAAACCCTTTGAGTATGCCTCTGAACACTTTCCATATGTGGCTCCCGCTATCATTGCGGGATACTTTTGTATCCTTTTTGTAAAGTTTTAGACTGCTCGCCAATCACCGGCATTAAATGGAGGAGCGCGTGCAGGACGCTTTTCAAAAGATAGAAGGACATTGAGCATCATCAGGGCGAGTAAAACATGACTTTATGACTTTCATTTCAATCCCTTTATCTTTTTAGAGTAACTGTGTGTGTGTGTGTGTGTGTGTGTGTGTGTGTGTGTGTGTGTGTGTGTGTGTGTGTGTGTGTGTGTGTGGACTGGTAATCCCTACGGTATGGGGACAAAATGTCCCCACAAAGAAGGCAATATCCAAATTTTTGTCCTTGTGGGGACATTTTTGGTCCCCATGAGGAAAACATCTTATAAATCACACTAAGTGATGTTTTTGAAAAAGTAAAAATGCAGCATGTCTCCTTTGATGGGTAGGTTTAGGGGCAGGGGCAGTGTAGGGGGATAGAAAATACAGTTTGTACAGTATAAAATGCATTACGCCTATGGAATGTCCCCATAAAACATGAAAACCCAACATGTGTGTGTGTGTGTGTGTGTGTGTGTGTGTGTGTGTACAAGGATATTTATGTATTGTCTTATAAGACAATTCTCACAGAATCCAATAGATTTCAGATTTCTTTTAGGATTTATCCTACGGGATATTTATGTATTACCTTATAAGACAATTCTCACAGAATCCAATAGATTTCAGATTTCTTTTAGGATTTATCCTACGGGATATTTATGTATTACCTTATATGACAATTCCCCAAATAATCCAATAGGAATCAGATAAGAATCTTAAAGGACAAGACATAAATTATCCTACAAGATTATTTCTAACAGAATCCTATAGGAACGGTTCCAAAATATGATTATTCTAAATGTAATTCTGTACAGATTTCCTGATTTTTTGACAAGGGAAAGTACGGATGATGATATCGGAAGCCAAGTCAGTACTCTAAATAAAAATACATTACACACATTTAAAGAAGTATACTTTCAAAAACAAAGTAAAATCCTTCACTTTTTACACTAATTTGATGCTGGGAGAATGAAGGGACATGTTTTTTAATTGATCAAATTAAGTGTGTTGCTGTTTCTTTCACGCTCTTGGCAGGAAAGGTGGACATTTCATTACTTGACACGTTTAATCTTACTGATTTATTTAGTTATTCTGTGTACAGATGTTGTTTTCTGCTGCTATTTTGTATGGGAGTCTATGAGAAGTGTAGTTTATCTTCCCCTAAAAAGGGGCGGTGACGAAATTGACAGTTCCCGAATGTGCCGGTAGTCCATATCCTACTTCAAAATACATCAAAACGAGCGCTTTGACAAATAAAATGCACCGAAATACAAATGAAATGCGCATAAATTACATCAGCATGAGCAACTAATCATAAACAAGTTAATACAGCGATAGCCATAACAAACTAATGCACGTTATAACAGCAAAATATAATGGACCGCATCAATATAAGTCAAACATACGCACATGATCGCCAGGGCCGTCGCTAGTGGGGTGAAAGCTGGTGACGATTATAGGGGCCCCCACTGCCCAAGGGGCCCCACAAAATCCAGAAGTTATACTATATAGTCCCCTGTTCTGTGAATAATTATAATATTTTTACTCAATGTATGCCTGAGATTTTAATGAAAACCACAAAACCATGCAAATAGGTTAAAGAAGTTTTTCAAATATCTGCTCCTCTCCTCTCCATACAAATGGTTCAGTCCGGTTTAGTATTTATTAATTAAATCAGTCAGTGACGAACATTAGATCATTTGACCCAATCAAATTGTAAGTCCCACCCCAGCTCGTGAACAGAACCAATCGGAGTTGAGGCGGCATCTGAAGTTAAAGATGAACTTGCACCGCGGCACGCACCGCCCTCAAATTGATTAAATGATTACGTGGTCAAAATCCCCGTCTTTTTACGCTATTGTAAATATAGTTTGTTTGTATAACACACAGAATGTCACAAGCATTATGCACCTACTGGCTGTTGATTTATTTTATTAGGATACAGTCAAGAAAACACGAATACAACACACTGCTCTTGGATGGATACATTCATTAGCTTTATTTAATAATATATTACACAGTTACATTGTGTCTTTATTTAAATAAGACAAGTAATTCTTATAAAAAAGACAAAAGTCTTTACATTTGACTGCATTCTTGACAATTTATTTGTTTACTTTTTGAATTTATTAATATTTAAAAATGTCTTGGTTTTTGTTAAGTTTTTATTAGTTGTAAAATGTATATAAACATTTACCTTTTAAAATAAAGAGTTTACAACACCACCACCATTTTATAATGTGTATTGTGCTTTTGCTGGTGTTAAGTAAAAATCTTTATTTACATTTATCTGTTTTGTTATTTTGTAATAAACCCCTATTAGGTTACATGTGGGCCTCCATTCTCATATATTGTACAGTATATGATTTGGGTGGGGGGCCCACATCAATATTTTTTCAGGGGGCCCCAAATCCTCTAGCTACGGCCCTGATGATCGCTGCAAAGATCAGACATGATGCACCCGTGAAATGAACAAAACGATATGTTGTATGAAGCTGCAAAAGCTTTTCATCTGTGAAAGCCACGATTAACGATCATCGGAAATATGATCATTCCCACCTCTGAAGTTGTGATCACGAGCTCGTCGCATTCAAATTTTGAAATGGGACTGCGTTCATGTCAATTTTTACCTGGGAAACTCGTATAATTTGTGATAATTCCGAGAGCTCAAGGCTCCACTGCGCGGTGATGTCACAGGCCTCGTGATGTCACAGGCCTCGTGATGTCACAGGCCTCGTGATGTCACAGTGCTGCATTCCGAGCGGCGCTTCAGAATCAGTTCAGCGAGACTCAGCAGCAGCAGCGAAGACTTTCACACGACCAGCAGCCAAACACTGGGAACCTGTTGTTACCGCTTCACTGTGAACACTGAGCACGGTCTTCTACTGTAGCAGCGATGGAGAACAGCGCAACAGGTGAATATATCTCATATATGTATTTTTCACACATAAGGCTTTTAAACAAAATACATATATAGTCATATATGAGGATCAAGTTGCATTTGGAAGAGGAAAACACCAACTTTGGTCACAGTATTTCATTGACAAACTAACAAACTACAGCTTAGTATAGTTCACTATGCAAAAAAAGCATAAACAGCTGGCAGGAAATGAAATATACATTAACTACAGTATAAACTGTTAGTATTTCTCATGTATTTTATGATAGCAGCCGTTTCCTTGCATTAAAACTATTAAAACAATTTACATTCTCCAAGCACAACATCACTTTTAGCCACTACTGTATGTGTGTATGTATTTATAATTACTAGTTAAATATTGTTTGTGACCTGTGCTGGCAAAATGAGGCGAAATAGTGAAAAATGTTGGTAAATTTTGAGGTTTTTACAAAAATGAGTTATGCTCTCGTCTAGCGATACCAATTCAACATCTAAAAGTGTCTTTATTTGTATGTTTTCTGAGAGGAGGAGTTTTTTTAATAGATAATGTGAAAATAAGAATATCTCATTTCTGAAAATGTGCTCATTTTGCGATCTCGGGTCACATTTATCTTTTAATTTAATTAGATGTTCATTCTGTGTAGTTAGTTAAGTTGTGGCATTTATGTTGAATGTAAAATGTTTAATTTAATTAAAGTCAAAGTAGTAACTAGAAATCCTTTTTTATTATTATTTCAGAAAAACAATCAAAAAGCAAGACCAGTCGCCTTTCTGCATTCATCAGAAACACGTGGCTGGCTGTAAAAAGTCGAGGCAAAAAAGATGCTCCTCTACAGGCACCGTCCGGCACAGATCCAGCTGATCCACAGCCGGGCCCGTCCCACCTCAGGTCAGCGGCTCGACAGGATCAAACTGATCCAAAGCTGGGCCCGTCCCACCTCGGGTCAGCGGTTCGACAGGGTCAAACTGATCCACAGCCGGGCCCGTCCCACCTCAGGTCAGCGGCTCGACAGGGTCAAACTGATCCACAGCCGGGCCCGTCCCACCTCAGGTCAGCGGCTCGACAGGATCAAACTGATCCACAGCCGGGCCCGTCCCACCTCAGGTCAGCGGCTCCACAGGATCAAACTGATCCACAGCCGGGCCCGTCCCACCTCGGGTCAGCGGCTCGACAGGATCAAACTGATCCACAGCCGGGCCCGTCCCACCTCAGGTCAGCGGCTCGACAGGATCAAACTGATCCAAAGCCGGGCCCGTCCCACCTCGGGTCAGCTGAAGGTGGGTCTACTGGCATTTTTTCCTGTCCTGATTTGTTTTGGGATCTAGCCTCAGCATTTGACTTATAATATCCAGAGGTAATTTCTAACCATTCTGTTTCTGTTTTGACGTTTTTAGAAAAGCAAACAAAAATGAAGAACAGCTGCACATTCTTTGAAAGAATGTGTCGGACTGTAAAAAGTGCAGCAGTGCTCATGAAGCTCAAGAAGGCGGCTCCACTTCATCCACAGCCCGACACGGATTCAGCCGATCCTCAGCCGGGTCCGTCTGCACCGGAGCCACCGGCTTCACTGGATATGACTGATCTTCAGCTGGATCCATCCTTCTTTGAGCCACCGGCTTTGCTGGATCTGACTGATCTTCTTCCAGCTCCTTTAGCAATTCCAGAATCCCCGGGTGCTGATTCAGAGCGAAGCGAATATCCAAGAACCGCCTCTTTTCCGGGACCGTCTACCCGTGAGTATTTCACCCCTTTCTTGTCTAGTTTTTAGTAAGCCTGTGTATTTAAACTCAAGCCGTACGTCTAATCCTCCATCCTTCATCATGTGAATCCATTATTTTCCTGATTCCCTGTCTAAAGAAATATGATTGTAAAGAAACTGATTACCCTGCATATTTAGTCTCCCAGTTTATGAACCTCATATATTAACATGTTTGCGTTTTTCAGTTCCATTTTCCGAACTTTACGAAGTGGAAGAGGATATTGGGCAAGGATACTTCGGCACTGTGCTCAAAGGCATCCGTAAATCTGATGGCCAGCAGGTACAATCACTCCTCCTGAGTTCATCAGCTGTACCGTATAGATCCGTGCTTTCATCAAGGGCACTTAAAAACCAACATCTTCCTTTTCTTGTTCAGGTCGCCATCAAATTTATCACTAAACGTGAAACAGGACGGTTTGCAGACCGCTATATCAATGTTGTAAGTTACACATAATGCATATATTTAAATGCAAATAATATATCTTACATTATAAGTCAGCTAATGGCTTGTTGACCTCTTTTCTCCAGCCTGGGGTTTCCAAGCCACTGTTTGCAGAAGTGGCTCTGAACCTGCTTCTGAATCGGCCTCCGCTAAGCCCCTACATCGTGCACATGCTGGACTGGTTTGAAGAGGAAGATCGGTTCATCCTCATCCTGGAGTACTCACAACCCTGCAGAGACTTGTTCAGATTCGTCTTGAGAGAAACGCTGAGTGAATCGCAGGCACGTGACCTGATGTACCAAGCGGTGCTCGGAGCCAAGCACTGTCTTGACGGAGGCGTCTTCCACCGGGACATCAAGTTAGACAACTTTGTGATCAACACAGAGATGAACCAAGTCAAACTGATAGACTTTGGCTGCGGTGAAATCGCCAAAAGTGTCTGTAAGGGTCAGTTTATAGGTGAGTCGGCTTTTTGTGTTACTAAATGAGATGTGACTTGTGGAAATGGATATTTGCTTGACTTGAATATCTCTTTTTAATGAACAGGATTTGCCTGCCCCCCTGAATACTTTGCTGACTTTGCATACGAGGCGGAGCCCACAACAGTCTGGTCTCTGGGCATTATGATGTACAGAACGGTGTGCAGATGCCAGCCCTTAAGAAACGAACATGGCCGTCTGAGATTTGACTCCAGAGTATCTGCAGGTGAGAGAACAGTTACTACTACAGTATCAGCACAATCCTTTACACAACACAGATACATAACAACGTTAGTTTGTGGACCTACAGAGCACACAGGACTAACCAGCTCTCTTGTGAAACCTTACAGATTTCCAGGATTTGATCACACGGTGTCTGGCTCTTGATCCAGCCGAGAGAGCGACTATGGAGGAGATCCTGCAGCATGACTGGTTTCAGCAGGAACAAATGTCTGGAGTATCTCTGGAGTCAGGTAGTATGACTTGAGAGGTAAGGCAGACGATGACAGGAATCACTTTTGTGAAAGTCCAATCAGTGCTGTCAAGAGCTTTTCCTCACATTTATCCATTCTTCAGAGGCTTCAAATCGGCTGCGGTGAGGAAAAACAGCTCAAATCCTTCAGCAGAGAGTCAGGGCCCTTCAGCTTAATTTAAGGGCCCTGACACACCAAGCCGATGCTGGGCCAAAGTTGGGCATCGTCAGCACTTGTTCATTTCCTTTGTACAGAGAGTCTGGCCACTCTCCATTAACAAGCGTTAGCTTTCTTGAAGACGGGTAATCTGAAGTTATGAACTATTGGATCTGCCCAGAGCCGCTCTGGATCTGCCATAACCAATTGCTAATGTTTGGTCGTGACTTATGTCAACAACTATTGGCTTAGCATCGCTAGCATTTGCCTTAGCTAGCTCCTTCACCACTAACAGAGCGAGCTGGAAAATCAAACGTTTCCCGAACTCTGTAGGGCCACAGAATCATGGTCACCAACAAAACTCAGCAAAGTTTGCGGCTTTAACTTCTGGATATTCGGGAGCGAATATACTGCAAACTCAGACGACCTACTGAAGGAAAATGAAAATTGAGCAGAAGTTTGTAGGAGGGCGCAGCCAGGCTACTTCTAGCTGGCTGTAGTCTTTGCTGTGCGTGCGTTTTAGTCCAGGCGCAGCTTTGGTCACCGCTAGTTCTTGGTCATTTGAAAGCTTCTCACTGTGATCAAGACCAGTCCGCATGTAAACCTGTTCTGAGGTTGCGTTCTGCTGCCTATTATTGGTCTGAGCAACGAGTTGCGTTTTACTTTCGTCTTGTGCAACAGAAAGAGCAGTGCTTATTATTTGTGCAATGTGGTGGTGGCATCACTGCGACCTCTAGCAACAGCAGGTCGCAAAAGGTCTTATCCTGCTCAAAATGGGACATTGCGCTCGTCAATCGTGTGATATTGATGAACTATATAATGATATAAATATGAGACAAAGACTCTCCTCTGTGATGGCCCATCGACACAATATCCTCAACAAACCCGTCTCTGGCGTGATGACTCCGATCTTCAGTGGAACTTGACAAATACCCTGAATATTCTGATCTAATATGACCTCTGACCTGTAATGTTGCCTGAATTATAATCATACACTGTTTGTTTGTCGGCCAGAGGAGAACTGGCACCCCGACTGAGCCTGGTTTCTCCCAAGGTTTTTTTCTCCATTCTGTCACTGAAGGAGTTTTGGTTCCTTGCCACTGTCGCCTTTGGCTTTTGGCTTGCTCAGTTGGGGATACCTAAATTACTGATCCGCCCACATTGGCACTGTATGATCACTGAAATTAGCTGGATGACATGCTATATGCTTGTCACCAGCCAACTGAATGAAATACAAGATGACCTACATAGGTATGGGGTGGGTGTGTTAAATGCGCTTTATATATATATATATATATATATATAAATTATTCAGAGGGTGGGGTGGAAATTATCATTTAATAAATAAATTATAAAAATTTACTTTAAGTAACTTGTCAGTTATTTATACCTTTTTACACACACACACACACACACACACACACACACACACACACACACACACACACACACACACACACACACACACACACACACACACACACACACACACACTTATTTGGGTTTCCATATTCCTTTTATACAGTAGTAAAGACTAAAACTGTAAATCTTCATTTACTTTATTGTTCTACCATTTTTACAAGTGGGGAGGTCCCCACTGATTTTGCCAGATTTAGCTCACTCCTGAGTACAAATGTGTGCCCAAAATATGGTTAAATAGGTAAAAACACACAGGTTTGCTTATCTATCAATACGGGGAGATTTCATAGACTTCCAGTGTTTTAATATACAGGCAGGTTTGAAAGATTTAACCTAATTCTAACAGGAAACGTTAGGCATTTAAACATGGTTTACTGAAAGAATCGACTCATGATAATGATTTATTCATGAAATTTAGATATCGCTAATGAGTCTCGGGGCACGTCTCGATTTTCTTCACTTTAAAATAACAAGGAAACGTTTTTTCAGAAATGTAGTGGAGTAAAAAGTTAGATACTATGCTTTTTAAAGAACAGACGTAAAATTCTCCCATAATAGAAAATAACATAGCAAGGCATATTTAGTGCATTGTCATTTAGTTCTCATGTAAATGTACCCAGCGTTATGGCTTATGAACCGCCCCGCACATGCCCGACCTTCATGGCTGAATTGGTCGAGTCAGAGGCATGTGCACTGGGTGCCACCCCAAAAATTTGATTGCTACTTTAATTTCACCTCCTACTGAAAGAAGCTTTTATTTTGAAGTGCGGCACATTGTTCATGCATTAATACTGAATATTAAGGGATTATTATTGTTAGTTGCCACACCACTCACATAGTTTTCTGTTAAACACTGATCTTGACTGAATAACTTTTGTTTCTTTAGCTTTAGGGTCATGAAACCCTAAACCAAATTTTCTGAGATTTTAACAGAGGTATGTTGAACATCATTGAACACAGACACCATGACTTAATTATTCATGACATCACGTGGTTCTTTCCAATGACAGACGTGTCAAACCGTGAGATTGCGTAGTAGATGGGAGAGGCGTTCATGGGTCGTGAGTGTTTGTTTTGGTGTAAAAGTCTAGGTGTGTTGCATGGCTTTCCCGTGATACTGCCACCTGTGGGCGGTTGGTTGGCCGGCCATCAACTTCCGTCACATCAAAGCTGTTTGTGTGTAGCAAGCTACGAGAACTGAAGAAAGGTGGACTTCGGCCTTGTTCAGCAATGCATTTTGCGCCTTGAGAGTGATGCGGTACCAAGTATGGAGGACTTTTCTAAATATATAATCATATATTTAAATTAGTTTGGAAAATATGTCTTTGGAAATTAATTTCTGTACTGTTAGCCTAAAGTGTGTTGTGAGATGGCATGTCAGACTGCATGTCAAACCCATCCAGACATAAAGCACATGTCAATGCAACACTGTTGGAAACCCGATCGAAGGAGCAAGAGTTTGTCAACAACAAAAATCGTAGACAGTTACACAGTATTTAATATTTTAGTGTATTGGGCACCAATGCATTTATTTTATTTTTAAATGTCTAATGTCATAGGAAAAGGCATGTTAGTTGCAACACTTCCATGCCATTCATCCCACTAGAGAAAAGGCCCTCTTGCTGCCTCTACTCCTCAAAAAAGGCCCAGAAGAGAGGCTGATCCTGGTTTTCAAGCGGGAATGACTGACAGTATCTATAATGAGCTTTTTCATGTTGAAATTCATGTTTTTTTTTTTCAATAAGAAAAAAAATTCTTGTAAAACAGTTATTAGTAACCAGGGCTCTAGAGTGCAACTAATTTGGTCGCACATGCGCCCAAAATTTGTAAGGGTGCACCTAAAATATTTCCTAGGTCGCACCGGTGCACCTAACGTCATTGCATCCGCTCATCTGCCTCCACGAACGAAGCGTTTTTTGTCCTTTGACGAAACTCACACAAAGGTTGGATCATGTCGTGGTCTAAACCAATCAGAGACAGAGATGGTGCGGGACTTTGCCTCTAATTGGCTGTGGTCCAGACTCCAGATATTCCTGCTCCGTGCTGTGTGATTTGAGAACATTTTACTGTGTGTGTGTGTGTGTGTGTGTGTGTGTGTGTGTGTGTGTGTGTGTGTGTGTGTGTGTGTGGACTGGTAATCCCTACGGTATGGGGACAAAATGTCCCCACAAAGATGGCAATATCCAAATTTTTGTCCTTGTGGGGACATTTTTTTGGTCCCCATGAGGAAAACATCTTATAAATCACACTAAGTGATGTTTTTGAAAAAGTAAAAATGCAGCATGTCTCCTGTGATGGGTAGGTTTAGGGGCAGGGGCAGTGTAGGGGGATAGAAAATACGGTTTGTACAGTATAAAATGCATTACGCCTATGGAATGTCCCCATAAAACATGGAAACACAACATGTGTGTGTGTGTGTGTGTGAGCCTAAACTACGTCATTGTCATGACAACCGCCTGTCAGTGTCAGCTGAGCTCAGGCGGCGCGAGAATCAAAACATCTAGGAATAGATGTTTTGTTTTAGCCAGGTAAATTTTAAAAAATACCTAACGTTAACATTAAAGTAAAAGAGTCCTCTACTCACATCGTCAAGCAAACCACCAAAACAAAATACTCGTTTGTAATCATTTGGTGTTCGCCGTTTGTAATCTTCCTTTGAACGCGCTGCAACATTTCTCTCAGATGCGGTTATGATTAACGTTAACCCAGTCATTACTGTGGCTGTGCATTGTTATAGTATACTCCAAATATAATCTCTTTGAGAATGCTATTTGCTCATATATCTACTGTCCTACTTTAAACGCTAACGTTTAGTATCATTGTTAATTTGTTGTGCTGGTGCAATGTTACTTTCTGGCCCTGTGAAAAAACTTTCGACCACATTTAATCCTCCGGTGATCTACCCGTAATAATTCATACTTTCATTATAGCATTTGTTCCAGCTGGCGCAATTTTATTAAGAAATATAAAAGAAATAGTCTACCGTAGCCTACAATATCCCTCCGTAACATTACCACATAATTATGACAATCGTCAGAGCGGGATATCAGGCAAAGTATATATATATATATAAATAAAAAAATCCATAATTTTATTTATTATGATTTGTATTTCATTATTTGTTTCAAATTTTTGGGTGCACCTAAATAAAAAGTTAGGCACACCAGTGGAACCAAGGCAAAAAGTTTGTCTGGAGCCCTGATAACTGATTAATTTTAATGGGGACATATCAAAAACATCTGACTTTTTCAATGTTTAAGTGTTATAATTGGGTAACAGGTGCATCTACCGACCCAGAAAACATAAAAAAAACTTCAACCCAGTAACTTTGTTTTGGTAAGCTTTTGATTGCAAGCCTATTAAAAACCTGCCGCTTAGATTTCTCTCCCTTTCTGACGCAGGAAGGGGATCTATTATAATATTACCGCCTCTTAATCCGCACGTTTCCACCCACGACGCTGACAGATTGTCCTATATTAGCATAATTTCTGCCCTCAGCCAGTTGTACACGGTCCGCCATTTTCTCCGCACTCCAGCAGCTGTACTGACCACAATGTCTTGTTAGAACTAGGGACAATTCAAGGAAGGCTTGCTAAAAAGCTCAAGGATGGATCAGTACCAACTATTCGCTATCCAGTTTATAGTCTCCAGTCCGGAGCGATACTGGTCCTGGCAGTCATGAAAGGGAGAGCGCACACTTTATAATGCGTTATCTGAGTTGTTTTACGGATACCAGTTTATTAAACACCCCAGGAAAAGGCATAAGGTCTGTATATATTTGTTTACTGTTAGTTGTAATGAGTGTTTTGTGTAATTCACTGTGTATGCTGATGATAATGCAAGGGGGAGAGAGTTTTTATGGACTTGGCTTTAATGCGTACTTCTTGTACTGTGCTTTCAGCTCTTACTGTGATTTTCTGAAGTGAAAACAGGCACTTCATCTTTTGTGTGATAAACAATAAACTTTACAAAACTCATCAGTAAAGTTTTGGCCTTCATTCAGACAGGGTCCGCCACAACAGGCTTGTACTAATAACATTAAACTAAACTATACCTGTTCTATGTCCATGCAGCAGATATTCTCTGGCTCTGTAGGCAATATTGTCCGAGTCCGGTTTGCGTTTCTGACATGTTCTGTTGTTGTTGCGTGAGCATATGAAGCTCCGCCCTCTAATTGAAAGAACATGCAGGAACTGAGTATTAACAGTATTTTGAGTCTCTTTCGCACTAAGAAAAAAACAAACAAGGTGGAGGTGCTAGCGCCTTTGCTGATTTCAGAGAGTTAATTTGCTCAGAAAACTAAGCAAAGCCAAATCAGAAAATTAATTTCTGTAAATACCTTGCTTCTCCATGGCCAGTCCTAATCCCCATAATTATATGTTATCTCCTCCCCGGGACTGTTGTCTTTTTTCATGAACAAGCAGAGATGGGGCTTCCGGTCCACAGTAATTCTTCTCATTTTATTGTTGGGGTTCTGACAAGTTTTGCACGTTTCAAATCATGTTTCCGGCCAGTCTTCACGCTAGTTTATCATTACTGCTACTGGAATAGAGTCAGAAAAAGCTGACTTTGTATCTCAGGTTGACCTACAACTTTGTACATTTTCCAAGACAGTATAAATGAGGTACATTTATTTCAGTATAAATGAGGTACATTTATTTTAGTTCCTTGCTACCATTCCCTTTGGCTTTTGGCTTGTTCATTTGGGGACACCTAAATTTCAGCTATATTATCGATCTGCCCGCATTGACACTATATGATAATTGAAATGAGCTGGATAACATCTCCATTTTCACCAGAGCGGCTGTACAGCCGAATCAAATTCTGTTGCGTTATTTTCCGTTAACACTGTGAAACTGCTTTGAAACAATAGGACTTAATAAATAAAGGTGATGTGAGGTACATACCATAATTGTTTCCCATTATAGAGAAATAAAAAAATACAAAAAACAACTGTACACTCCTCGACTTCTCAAAGGACACGCTAGTCCTTTGCTAGAAAAGTGGGAAAATTTAAAACAATACTTAAAGGATTAGTTCACTTTTAAATAAACTTTTGCAGGTAATTTCCTCACCTCTGTTGTATTATTTTTCTGTTTAACACTGTGAAGCTGCTTTGAAACAATCTGCATTGTTAAAAGCGCTATATAAATAAAGTTGACTTGACTTGACCCCCATGTCATCCAAGATGTCCATGTCTTTCTTTCTTCAGTGGAAAAGAAATCAAGGTTTTTGATGAAAACATTCCTTGGACCCCAAACGGTTCAAGGTCCAAATGACAGTTTCAGTGCAGCTTTAAAGGGCTTTAAATGATACAAGACGATGAATAAGTGTCTTATCTAGCCAAAACATCGGTCATTTAAAAAAGTTTGTTTTATAAGCACACGTGCTCGCCTTGCCCGTTTTGTGATGCATGTTCGTGGCGTCACGTAATACGCAATTATGTTGAAAAGGTCCTGCTTGTCGTAGGCGGAAGTACCGAGTCAGTGTTTACAAATGTGCGGAAGGAGGGTTCAAAATCGTCAGATATCGCTGTTTTACCTTTTAACTCCCTTCTTTTGTGAACAGCGTTTGACTTAGTATGTGCAAGTTCACTGACTTGGTACTTCCGCCTACGACAAGTGTGACCTTTTCAACGTAATTGCGTATTACGTGACGCCACGAACGCACCGTACAGAACAGAGCAAGGCAAGGATTTGTGCTTATTAAACTTAAACTTTTTTTTTTAAATGACCGATCGTTTGGCTAGATAAGGCAAGGCAAGGCAAGGCAAGTTTATTTATATAGCACATTTCATACACAATGGCAATTCAAAGTGCTTTACATGGAAAATGAAATTAAAATAGTTATAAGAATTAAGAATACCACGTGTAAGACTTAAAAATAAAAACAGGATAATTAAAACAGTTGTAAAGAGAATTTTTAAAATAAGAAGACAATAGAAATATATAGTTGTAAAGATATTTAAAAAGAATAAAATTATTACAGTATATATAGATAAAAAATAAAAAATAAAATAAAAATAAAAATTAAGATGATGCATAGATTAGAATAGGTGCAATCAGTGGGGCGTACAGTGGCACAGTGCTCATTCAGTAAATGCACAGCTGGACAGATGTGTTTTGAGTCTGGACGTACAGTGGGACAGTGCTCATTCAGTAAAGGCACAGCTGGACAGATGTGTTTTGAGTCTGGACGTACAGTGTCACAGTGCTCATTCAGTAAAGGCACAACTGGACAGATGTGTTTTGAGTCTGGACGTACAGTAGGACAGTGCTCATTCAGTAAAGGCACAGCTGGACAGATGTGTTTTGAGTCTGGACGTACAGTGGCACACAGTGCTCATTCAGTAAAGGCACAGCTGGACAGATGTGTTTTGAGTCTGGACGTACAGTGGCACAGTGCTCATTCAGTAAAGGCACAACTGGACAGATGTGATTTGAGTCTGGACGTACAGTGGCACAGAGCTCATTCAGTAAAGGCACAACTGGACAGATGTGTTTTGAGTCTGGACGTACAGTGTCACAGTGCTCATTCAGTAAAGGCACAACTGGACAGATGTGTTTTGAGTCTGGACGTACAGTGGCACAGTGCTCATTCAGTAAAGGCACAGCTGGACAGATGTGTTTTGAGTCTGGACGTACAGTGGCACAGAGCTCATTCAGTAAAGGCACAACTGGACAGATGTGTTTTGAGTCTGGACGTACAGTGTCACAGTGCTCATTCAGTAAAGGCACAGCTGGACAGATGTGTTTTGAGTCTGGACGTACAGTGGCACAGAGCTCATTCAGTAAAGGCACAACTGGACAGATGTGTTTTGAGTCTGGACGTACAGTGTCACAGTGCTCATTCAGTAAAGGCACAACTGGACAGATGTGTTTTGAGTCTGGACGTACAGTGGCACAGTGCTCATTCAGTAAAGGCACAGCTGGACAGATGTGTTTTGAGTCTGGACGTACAGTGGCACAGTGCTCATTCAGTAAATGCACAGCTGAACAGATGTGTTTTGAGTCTGGACGTACAGTGGCACAGTGCTCATTCAGTAAAGGCACAGCTGGACAGATGTGTTTTGAGTCTGGACGTACAGTGGCACAGTGCTCATTCAGTAAAGGCACAGCTGGACAGATGTGTTCTGAGTCTGGACGTACAGTGGCACAGTGCTCATTCAGTAAAGGCACAGCTGGACAGATGTGGCACAGTGCTCATTCAGTAAATGCACAGCTGAACAGATGTGTTTTGAGTCTCGACGTACAGTGGCACAGTGTTCATTCAGTAAATGCACAGCTGAACAGATGTGTTTTGAGTCTGGATTTGAATGTGGCTACTGTTGGAGCACATCTGATCTCTTCTGGAAGCTGGTTCCAGCTGCGGCTGGCACAATAGCTGAACGCAGACTCTCCTTGCTTTGAGTGAACTCTTGGTATTTCTAACTGACTTGATCCTGATGATCTGAGTGATCTGATGGGTTTGTATTTAATCAGCATATCTGCAATGTATTGAGGTCCTAGGTCATTGCGTGATTTATAAACAAGTAATAATATTTTAAAATTGATCCTAAATGTAACTGGAAGCCAGTGTAAAGACCTGAGGACTGGCGTGATATGGTCATATTTTCTTGTTCTGCTCAGAATCCTGGCCGCAGCGTTCTGTATGAGCTGCAGCTGTCTAATGGTCTTTTTGGGAAGGCCGGTTAGAAGACCATTACAATAGTCCACCCTGCTGGTGATGAAAGCGTGAACGAGTTTCTCTAAGTCTTGCCTGGAAACAAAGCATCTAATTCTTGCAATATTTTTCAGATGATAGTAAGCTGATTTAGTTATTGCTTTGACATGACTATTGAAACTCAGGTCTGACTCCAAAATCACTGACTTGATTTTTTGTTATTAGACCTTTTGTCTCAAGATATGCGTTCACCTTGAGAATTTCATCTTTGTTTCCAAATGTAATGATTTCAGTTTTGTTTTTGTTTAACTGGAGATAGTTTTGGCTCATCCAACTGTTAACTTCATCAATGCATTTGCACAGGGAGTCAATGGGGCTATAGTCATTAGGTGATAGGGATCAGTAGATCTGGGTGTCGTCAGCATAGCTGTGGTAAGCCATTTGGTTCTCTCTCATTATTTGGCTCAGTGGCAGCATGTACAGGTTGAATAGGAGTGGTGCTAGAATTGACCCTTGTGGGACTTCTCGCAAGTCATGGATGTCCAGTCAGACTTATGGTCACCTATACTCACATAATAACCTCTTCCTTCTAAGTATGACCTGAACCATTTAAGGACCATCCCAGAGAGTCCGACCCAGTTTTCCAGCCTGTCAAGAAGTATGTTATGGTCAACAGTGTCGAATGCGGCACTGAGGTCGAGTAGCACCAGAATTGATGTTTTGCCTGTATCTGTATTGAGGCGAATATCATTTATTATCTTTATTAGTGCTGTTTCTGTGCTGTGATGTGGTCAGAAACCAGATTGAAAATTGTCAAAGTATCCGTTTGAGCTTAAGAATTTGTTCAGCTGACTGAAGACAACTTTTTCAATGATCTTGCCTATGAAGGGGAGATTTGAGATTGGTCGGTAGTTGTTCAATATGGAGTTATCCAGATTTCTCTTTTTCAGAAGAGGCTTAACTACTGCGGTTTGGAAAATTCCCATTGAGAAGTGATGAGTTTACCACTTCTAGCAGATCTGCTTCTAAACAGTTAAACACACTTTTGAAAAAAGAAGTGGGGAGTGTGTCAAGGAGGCAGGTTGATGTTTTAAGGTGCTGCACCGTTTCTTCTAAAATTTTATAATCAATTGCTTCAAAGTCAGACATAGTAACTTTCCGAGGTTGTGGTCTGATCTGACTGACCCCAAAGCAACTCACGGATGTGCTGATCGCCTTCCTGATATTATTTATTTTCTCTGAGAAGAAGGAAGCAAACTCACGGCATTTGCTGTCAGAGAGCATTTCACTGGGAATGTGACTCGGGGGGTTTGTCAGTCTCTCTACAGTAGCAAAAAGAGTGCGCGTGTTGTTTATGTTTCTGTTTATAATATTTGAGAAGAAGGTCTGTCTAGCCTTGCCTAGTTCCACATTGAAATCATGAAGGCTGTCTTTATAGATGTTATAATGGATTATAAGTTTTGTCTTCCGCCACATGCGTTCAGATTTCCTGCATTGTCTTTTCATTATTTGCACTGCCGTTGAGTTTCTCCAAGGTGCTTTCTGTCTTCCACTCCTTTTCTTGACTTTCTCAGGAGCAATATTATCAATTACACTCTTAACTTTTGAGTTAAAGGAGTCAAGGAGAGAATCAACAGAGTCTGCATATATGCTTGGTGTTAGAGATATAGCCTTCATAAATAGCTCACTAGTGTTCTCATTTAAGCTTCTCTTTTTGACAGCGACAGATCTAGCTTCAATGGCAGGAGAGATTGAAATATCAAAGAAAATACAGAAATGATCAGACAATGCTACATCTTTAACAACAATTGATGAAATGTTTAGACCCTTGCTGATAAGTAAGTCTAGAGTGTGTCCACGATTGTGTGTGGGACCATGTACATGCTGTGTCAAATCAAAAGTGTTAAGAACAGTCATGAGCTCTTTTGTTGTACTGGATTCAGCATTGTCTATGTGAACGTTAAAATCCCCAGCAATGGCAAAACAATCAAACTCTGAGGAGATTATTGATAACAGCTCTGTAAAGTCCTCAGTAAAGGATGGAGAGTATTTTGGAGGCCTGTAAACAATGATAAGCAGGATGCGTGGAGCACCTTTTAACACAATACCCAGATATTCAAAATACAGATAGTCACCAAATGACACTTGCTTACATTGATAGACATCTTTAAAAAGAGCAGCAATACCCCCACCTCTTCTAAACGCTCTGGACATACTC
Organism: Gobiocypris rarus; assembly: GCA_023029165.1. Classification (NCBI taxonomy): domain Eukaryota; kingdom Metazoa; phylum Chordata; class Actinopteri; order Cypriniformes; family Gobionidae; genus Gobiocypris; species Gobiocypris rarus. Next base: position 3,278,136 of record CM040923.1, read on the forward strand.
ATAAAAGTAAAGTTAGGAGGGGCTGTTTCATTGAGGACTGTTGCACTGCAATTTTCTTCAGGCCAAGTTTCATTTAGAAGCAAAAAATCTAGGTTGTTTGTGGTTATTAAGTCATTGACTAGAAATGATTTGTTCTTAAGTGAACGGATATTTAAAAGTGCTAACTTAACAGTATTAATTTTTCCCCCCACAGTAATCTTAGTTTGACATGTAATAGGCAGCAGATTAGATGGGTTTGCTATACGGTCTGAGAAGGTCTTACACTTTCTATCACGTAACAGAACAGAAATAGAGAAAGAGACAGGCACACTGGGTTCCCGCTCGTTCTGTAAACATTTGATAAAGTTACTGTTATCATGGCGGGGACCCAGCACACATCACTGAGAGCTGGTATCAGTTGTTTTTGGTTCACCTACAACAGATGGAGGAGGGTGTTGGCCTGGCGTTGTGACCGAAGAAATCTCACAGGAGGAGGCTGAGAGCGAGCTGGGCCCACAGGCTTTGATGGTTGTGTGGCTCAACGCTCTTTGGTTGATATCTGGGGGCTCTGGTTCCAGCATAGACCATTTGCTCCATTCTCTCTGAGAAGCTCAGAAGCGGGGATGCTTAAGAGAGGAATAACATGTCTGGTGAGGGTGGCTGTTGTTCTGGTGTTATCGGAGGCTGAATTATGTTATCATCCATTTCATGGAGTGACTTAGACATTTCATGCAGTTTCCTGTTCAGACTAGTCATAAAGCGTAACAGTTCACTAGTCTGACCCCCCTTTGAGCCCACCCTTTCGTGCACCTCCACAGTATGGGCAGAGATGTTACTGTTCAGTCCCTCAATCTGTGTTAGTTCTAATATGTCACAGTCTGTCTGTGGTGAGCACTGTGGGCGGGACTCAGCTGGGAGTGTGTCCGTGAGCAGTGGCTGTTGTGGCTGCGTGATGTTATCAGTGTCCTTGTGGAGTGTGTCAGCTGCATGTCCATTCAGATGCTGAAATGAAGTCCTGTAGTCGTCCATAGTCTGTTCAGGTGTGTGTGTGCCATTCAGGTCGAGTGAGTTAGCACACACAGCTGGAAATGGTGTAGGGAAAAGTGAATATTGTCCTTTAGCACTCTTGCACCAAGTTTGTTTGGGTGAAGGCCATTTGATGTAAACAATTGTCTCTGATAAGACCCTTATTCAAGATAAGACCCTTATTCATCGTCTGGTATTGTTTAAAGCCCTTTGAGGCTGCACTGAAACTGTCATTTGGACCTTGAACCATTTGGGGTCCATTGAAGTCCATTATATGACTGCACATCTAACCTGGACTTGAGCTTATAAATACACACACAGAGAGACTAATCACTCGACACACAATCACAAGTTCAGTATGGAGTACCGCAGGGCTCAGTGCTAGGACTTTTGCTCTTCACCCAGTACAATGCTACCACTGGGAGATATCATTAGGAAGCATGGCGTTAGTTTTCATTGTTATTCAAGAAATCAATTCGAAATGATTCGAGCTTTGTGACATGGTGCATTATCCTGCTGGAAGTAGCCATCAGAGGATACCTACATGGTGGTCATAAAGGGATGGACATGGTCAGAAACAATGCTCAGGTAGGCCGTGGCATTTAAACAATGCGCAATTGGCACTAAGGGGCCTAAAGTGTGCCAAGAAAACATCCCCACACCATTACACCACCACCACCAGCCTGCACAGTGGTAACAAGGCATGATGGATCAATGTTCTCATTCTGGTTACGCCAAATTCTGACTCTACCATCTGAATGTCTCAACAGAAATCAGGACTCATCAGACCAGGCAACATTTTTCCAGTCTTCAACTGTCGGCCCATTCTCATCTGTCCTCTAGCATCAACAAGGCATATTCGCCCACAGGACTGACACATACTGGATGTTTTTCCCTTTTCACATCATTCTTTGTAAACCCTAGAAATGGTTGTGCATGAAAATCCCAGTAACTGAGCAGAATGTGAAATACTCAGACCGCCCGTCTGGCACCAACAACCATGCCACGCTCAAAATTGCTAAATTGACCTTTCTTTCCCATTCTGACATTCAGTTTGGAGTTCAGGAGTTCAGTCTTGACCAGGACCACACCCCTTAATGCATTGAAGCAACTACCATGTGATTGGTTGATTAGATAATTGCATTAATGAGAAACTGAACAGGTGTTCCTAATAATCCTTTAGGTGAGTGTAGAACATTGTCAATTTATATTATTCAAATTAGTAAATGATTGTTAGGCTGCATAGGTCAACCGGAAACCGGGAACACTTCCCAAAACACCTGATATTCTTCTTACATCATAAGAAGAATGGCATCTACGCTAATGTTAGTCTCTCTGTTTATTCCAAGGTTTACTGCAGTCAGCTGTATCCAGATCAGATGGTGGATCTCTGCGCCTGGACATGACCAATGCATCCCTGAAATGTCTGCAGAGAGTGTGTCAATTAAACTCTGCCCTTTAAATGCAGAATCAACACGACATCCTCAGTAAACCTGTCTCTGTCATGACGACTCCAATCTTTCGAATAATCTTCCGAATATCTATTTATCTAATATGACTTCTGACCTGTAATGTTGCCAGAATCATAATCACACACTGTTGTGTTGGCCAGAGGAGAATTTGCACCCCGACTGAGCCTGGTTTCTACCAAGGTTTTTTCCTCCATTCTGGGCCTGAAGGAGTTTTGGTTCCTTGCTACCATTCCCTTTGGCTTTTGGCTTGTTCATTTGGGGACACCTAAATTTCAGCTATATTATCGATCTGCCCGCATTGACACTATATGATAATTGAAATGAGCTGGATAACATCTCCATTTTCACCAGAGTGGCTGTACAGCCGAATCAAATTCTGTTGCGTTATTTTCCGTTAACACTGTGAAACTGCTTTGAAACAATAGGACTTAATAAATAAAGGTGACTTGATTTGACATTTGGCCAATGATTGCAGGATTGTCATCTAGTGGCTTTGCACATTCTGTACCTGATATTTAGTTAATTGATTTGAAATTGAGTCGAAAGTTTATGTATTCACTCCCCCAAATCCATAACTCTCACTCCAAGCTAAACTCAAAAGTTGTCAGCCCTGGATAACAATAACAATAAATCACAATATAGACATCCTCTATTGAAACATCACACTTCTTCATTTACTCAAGTTTTTTAATATATTGAATTATTTGTGTTGATTCCAGCACTGAGAGCAGCAGTGGGACAATCACATGACAGATAAAGAAAGAAAACACTGACATTATTCACCGCAACACTCTCACAAAACACTACATGATGAATTCAGATCATGGTATTACCACAGTTCATGAAGAAAAACATCAGGACAACCAGCATTGACATAAACAGTGATGATATGATTCATCTGGACTGAGTTCAAATGTCAGCTCACAGTTTTCCTTCTTTCATACTTCATATATTTCTGAGTTATCTGGATTGATCTTATGATGATTTGACTCAGTCCTTGTTGTTTTATCTTTTCTCAAAGTCAGAGCATCTGGTCTGTAAATTCAGTTCTGTTCAGGAGCTTTATAATGTGTAGTGGGTATGTGAACATTTCAATTGAAAGGTAATAATAAAAGTGATTTATGTAACACTACCATAAGAATGACTAAAACATGAGAGAAGCATAAATACACACCGTCATTCATCGTGACACACACTGATCAGACTGTCTATATGAGGATTCATTAGACACATTTATTCTGACATGTTATTTCACTGACAGAAGTTCAGCTGTAGTATTAATGTCATGAAGAGAAAATAAGGGACTATACCATCTCACTGTCACTGATTTATCATGCTGCTCAAAGCATCATGGGTAGAATCTCTCTACAGTATATTCTGATACATCAACACAGTTTCACTGAAGATCCAGCACCAACATTAAACCCAGGATAGAGCGGCTGAGTGAATGTGGTCTGGACTGTGTGGATGAGGCTCATTGTGTCTCCAGAGACGCTGTAGAAGGACAGAGTTCCTGCACTGTGATCCACATACACTCCTACTCTACTGCTGATGGACTTTACAGGGAGTTCAGTGTCTATGTTATTGTGACTGAATGAGTATCTGGAGTAAGTGCAGATCAAACACCAGGATTGATCATTATATCCAAACCAACACTCATCACCCCGTCCCTTTCTGCTGATGCTCTTATATGACACTGATATATACACACTACCACTCCACTCAATCTCCCAGTAACAGCATCCACACACACTCTCTCCACACAACAACTGAGGCCAATATTCAAATCTGTCTGGATGATCAGGATACGGCTGGGCTGTGCCAGTGGAAGTAATCTCTCTGTTCCTCTCAGATAGACGTAGGAATTGTGATGGTGTGTTCAGATCCAGGGTGAGCTGAACGAAATCTGATGGAGAGAAAACTCAGGAAATATGAATCTTATTTTTACAAGGGGCGGCTGGCCAATAGAGGGCGCTAGTGTGTACGCTCTGATAGCTTTTTCCATGAGCACGTTTAAGTATGCTAGCATGTCTGGTAAGTGTTTTATTTAGGAGTTTGCAAGTGTCAGAGTACAAATGGGCATCAGACACTACAACCACAGACACAAACACTCAATCTGACAGAGGAACTGTTCATTGATGATTTCGAGCCATTTTCAGCACATTTAGAATGTTTTTTTAATTTGTATTTTATTGTATTTAATAATTCTGAATGTATTTGTATATATCTGTATGCTGTAAGGTTAAAGCGGCTGGTATTGCACTTGTAATATATATATATATATATATATATATATATATATACATATATATATATATATATACATATATATATATATATATATATATATATATATACGGATGGCCACAGTAAACAGACCGGGAAACAGTGCAATCCTGCTGTGTATATATATATATATATATATATATATAATATATATATATATATACAGTATTGTTCAAAATAATATCAGTACAATGTGACTAACCAGAATAATCAAGGTTTTTAGTATATTTTTTTTATTGCTACGTGGCAAACAAGTTACCAGTAGGTTCAGCTCAGAAAACAAACAAGACCCAGCATTCATGATATGCACGCTCTTAAGGCAATTAGTTGAATTAGTTGAAAGGGGTGTGTTCAAAAAAATAGCAGTGTGGCATTCAATCACTGAGGTCATCAATTTTGTGAAGAAACAGGTGTGAATCAGGTGGCCCCTATTTAAGGATGAAGCCAACACTTGTTGAACATGCATTTGAAAGCTGAGGAAAATGGGTCGTTCAAGACATTGTTCAGAAGAACAGCGTACTTTGATTAAAAAGTTGATTGGAGAGGAGAAAACCTATAAAGAGGTGCAAAAAATGATAGGGTATTCAGCTAAAATGATCTCCAATGCCTTAAAATGGAGAGCAAAACCAGAGAGACGTGGAAGAAAACGGAAGACAACCATCAAAATGGATAGAAGAATAACCAGAATGGCAAAGGCTCAGCCAATGATCACCTCCAGGATGATCAAAGACAGTCTGGAGTTACCTGTAAGTATTGTGACAGTTAGAAAACGTCTGTGTGAAGCTAATCTATTTTCAAGAATCCCCCGCAAAGTCCCTCTGTTAAAAAAAAGGCATGTGCAGAAGAGGTTACAATTTGCCAAAGAACACATCAACTGGCCTAAAGAGAAATGGAGGAAGATTTTGTGGACTGATCAGAGTAAAATTGTTCTTTTTGGGTCCAAGGGCCACAGGCAGTTTGTGAGACGACCCCCAAACTCTGAATTCAAGCCACAGTACACAGTGAAGACAGTGAAGCATGGAGGTGCAAGCATCATGATATGGGCATGTTTCTCCTACTATGGTGTTGGGCCTATTTATCGCATACCAGGGATCATGGATCAGTTTGCATATGTTAAAATACTTGAAGAGGTCATGTTGCCCTATGCTGAAGAGGACATGCCCTTGAAATGGTTGTTTCAACAAGACAATGACCCAAAACACACTAGTAAACGGGCAAAGTCTTGGTTCCAAACCAACAAAATTAATGTTATGGAGTGGTCAGCCCAATCTCCAGACCTTAATCCAATTGAGAACTTGTGGGGTGATATCAAAAATGCTGTTTCTGAAGCAAAACCAAGAAATGTGAATGAATTGTGGAATGTTGTTAAAGAATCATGGAGTGGAATAACAGCTGAGAGGTGCCACAAGTTGGTTGACTCCATGCCACACAGATGTCAAGCAGTTTTAAAAAACTGTGGTCATACAACTAAATATTAGTTTAGTGATTCACAGGATTGCTAAATCCCAGAAAAAATTTTTTTTTGTACAAAATAGTTTTGAGTTTGTACAGTCAAAGGTAGCCACTGCTATTTTTTTGAACACACCCCTTTCAACTAATACCCCAATTGCACAGCCTTAAGAGCGTGCATATCATGAATGCTGGGTCTTGTTTGTTTTCTGAGAATCTACTGAACCTACTGGTAACTTGTTTGTGGGCATGTTTTTGTGAAATATCAGGGCACAAATGTGTATAATGACATGGGTATGACATAGGTATTACAAAAAGAGGGTGAAATATGAGGACGTTCCCCATGTCCTAACTTTTTTAAAAATGCTTATAAATCACACAGGATGAGTTTTTTTTTTCATAGAAAGTAAACTGCGCAATCTCCTGTGATGGGTAGGTTTAGGGGCAGGGGCAGTGTGTGTGTGTGTGTGTGTGTGTGTGTGTGTGTGTGTGTGTGTGTGTGTGTGTGTGTGTGTGTGTGTGATGGGTAGGTTTAGGGGCAGGGGCAGTGTAGGGGGATAGAAAATACGGTTTGTACAGTATAAAAACCATTACGCCTATGGAATGTCCCCACATTTCACAAAAACAAACGTGTGTGTGTGTGTAGACATACATTTTCGTAGTCCTGCTGTAATCCTGATCTCTCCTCCATGATCCACACTACAAAACACACACAGTATCAGTTAATCAGCAAAAATACACTCAAAATACTCATTCATACACAACATACTCTTTCTCACACACTCACTTACAAACAGCAATTCAGGGCTGTAGGCAATTAATCATGTTATATTTTCAATTATGGTTTGTATGATTTGTATTGTATTGCATCTGGAAATTGTGGTTAACTGTCAGTTTGTGCACAAATATTTTGACTCAAAATGATCACAAAAACCTTGTTGGTATACAAATAAAAACAATATTATACAACAAAATTCACCTTACGGTTGTTAATGGGGTATTTTCACATTTCCGAACCAAAGTTCACGCTTTGATAAATTTGGTTAGTTTTGGTTTGGTTTCACATTGCCATTATGTGAGCACACTAAAGAACTTTACATGACGTACTTGCGTCTTGTCGTCATCATCTATGTGGGCTGCATCTTGACATTGATTGGTTTGTAAACGGATGTGCGTGTTGTCAATTCCACGGGTAACTTTGACAAGAATGAACGAACAGATGCATATCATTGCCACTGTACTGTTGTTAGTATTATGGTATTACTACCTGCAGTACCAACTATACTCGAGGCTAGTTCAAATTTGCAAAATTAACATCCTCGTAAATGGTTCATTATGGTTTAACATGCATGTGCTGTAGGCTAGTAGGTTTTGATTACAATTACATGCATGCATAATTACCTATTTTATTCTATGCTACACAAATTACTGTATGGCATATGACATCTTTGCAACTTTGTTTAACAGGATATATTAATGGTAACTAAGAGCAGTATAACTTGATGTCTATGTCTGTAAATATAAAAGCTTTAATGTTGAAATTCATCCACCACGATAGCCATAACATGTTTTTCTCCCTACTGATGACTTCAGTTTTGAAATACTGGATATGCATTTTGTATTTTATCTCCAATGATGTTGCCCATATTAAAGTTGTATTATTGTAGGCTAATCCATTATTATACGTTTACATGAAGCACTGTAACATGGTAGATACAAAGAAGGTGCACTATAGTGATAAGGATATCCATCACTCTGACGGAGTAAGTTGAGTGGAAAAACTTATCTTTTTTTGTCTTTCTATCTGTCATGTAATTTCCTAATTACAAAGAAGCTAATGAACACACAATAACTATGGCATAAGTCATACAACTACACTGAGTACTATTCTGACTCTCCTGAGGCTGCAGAAAAATTCTACCACCAAAACTTTGATGAGTAACTTGCAGTAACTTTTTAGCAGCACTGACAATAAGGAGATCAAACTGATGGCAGCTTGAAAGATCGGTTCTCAAACAAAGTGATAGAAGTTATCCCCAAAACCCGAGAAAGAAACGGTGAATTACCATTGTCGTCGACATGGAAGAGGGGGCTCAAATACATACTAGGAGAAAACAAAAGAAGCCCGTCAGCCTGGCTATGATTCTCCATGAGTTTAGGAAAGAGAATTCTGATCAGCTAAAAGAAATTAAAGAGGACATCCTAAAAAAACAATGACTATTTAAAAGAAGCTGAGGATCGAATCGTGGGCTTGGAGTAGAGATTGCAAAACACTGAAAGTTAGAAGAGAGGATGACAGACTAAGAAGGCAATTCGCAAACAAACAAAATCAGGATTACGGGGTTGCAGAAGCAGCGGAGGGCAATTCACCATTCACCAGGATATGCTGAGGGAAAAACTGGGTATACAACACTGCGGAAGAAGCGTCGAAGGTCACTGTTATTCAGCCCCATGGGACACTGATGGAGCGAATTCAACGTCTCACGTGGCACATGGCTGGTCAGAAAGCAGAATGAGGTTGCACCAGAGACAAGCCAAGCTACAAGGAAAGGCTCCAGTGTTTTAGACGGTACCCCAAATTCGCTCCAACATTGATTCTATTGAGAATTTGTTTTGTTTTTTGAACGTGTGAAACCATGGAAATGGGTTAAGACATTTTAATATTTTTTTGATGCTGGTGTTTTCACTTATACAAGGTGTGTATAATGAATGTCGGATGGACACCTGTCGAACTGACACATGAGCGCAAGCTCATTCTGCCATTCTGCCGCTCAGACTACCATCAAATGTTTGTATTACCTTCCAGTCACAATACAATATTATATGATTTCAGTCATATAATGTTAAAATGTTATATTTGGCATTTTATATGGAGTTAAAAGCTACACCTGCTTAGCATTTATAATGTAAACATCCATTATTGATATAAAAATGTCAGAAATCGCATGAAATCACAAAAAAACATGGCAGTGTTTATTAGCTTCTTATTTAACGTGTAGAAATTTAGAATTGGTTCGTTCTTCACTGTGCACATGACGAGGAAGTGAACAGAGGACAGCGTCATGCAGGAGGTTTAATAAGATTTATTGAAGGCTCTAGAGATCGAATGAATGTGCAATGACACATATGATGCAAATCAGGAAGAGAGAGAGAGCTGTGAATGCTCTTTCAGCTCTGATAATTCAATGGAAAATTAATAAAAATGGTATAATGTATTACAAAATATTTTACATAAATATTAACACTTTTGAAATAAGAGCAATAGCGTATGCTGTTTAGGGCAGCTGTGTGGACACAATGAAACCGCAGCAGAGGTGACTGACTTCATATGCGTCTGATATCTATTAAAAATAGCATACATCAGAGATAGATTATTTTGCGCTCCTCACATACATTAATAAATTAATGTCACTGAAACCTAGTTTTATCATTCCAGTGGTCAAATATTGAAGCTGGATTCTTTAATCATTCTAATGATACACAGTTTGTCCAGATCAAGTAAGAGTGTGATGTTTTAATGTGAGGTGAATGTTTAACAATAATAATCTGGGGCTGTCGGCAATCGTTGACTGGAAAGGAGTTAACAGCTGGAAGTTGAGAAGGTGAGTAATTGTACCAAGCAACAACTCAGATGAATCTTCTGATCTTGTCCTCAGAAGTATTTGGAGGGACACACATGGGAAACAGGAGACTGGAGAGAGCGACAAGGAGAACAACACAGAGGTAAGTAGTTCAGGTTTATCTGTGACACTGTGCAAGTCAGTGTTTCTCAAACCTTTTCTGCCATTCCCCACTTTGGATGTAGGGAAGGGTTCCAAGCCCCACCTGTCCCCAATTGCCCCAACAAAATGATAATAAATTAAATATTGTTTCCATAGTGACACGTCATGCTTGTCACATGACTCACCACAGCCAAAATAGCGCTGTATGACAGAACGCTTTTATTAAGTTTTTCAATATTTATTAAAAAATATTGAAGAACTTGCTTACCATGTCATCAACTATCTGATATTCCAATATTTCTCAAATATGTATAAGTGAGTGTGTTTTGCAGTTTAAAAACTTTTATATATAATCTTGATTTTGATCTATAACTAGAGATGGGAGCAGCCATGTTTGTTTGCACCACAGTTCATAGTCATGTCAGTCGGATTTACATAACGTGAGTGTCAGATATTTTAGTATTACTTGTATTTTCTATAGAAAATTTTATATTCTGTAATCCAATACTGTATTTTTTCTTGTGTCTATATGTTACACATAATGTGAATGTATCTTTGAATGTAAATGTAATGTAAGTGAAAGTATCTTTATTTGAAGTTTATATACAAGATGTTTATGCTTATGTGCAGTTCATGTAAATTATCTTATAAGCAGTTCTGGGTTTAAAAGTATGTACCATTTCGCAACATTTCTATTGTAGTGTACACACACACACACACACACACACACACACACACAAATTCCATACATATACCTGGATATGATGCACCTATGGTAAATAGATTAAACCTATAAAGTCTATGTACAACTGTGCTGTGTACAATATGAAACCTACCATTATGTTAAGAATAAATACTCATACTTTGGGTGAAGCTGATCAGATCCTGTGTGAAAAGAGCATACTTTCCATAGATAATAAAAATGTGATTTTGTTGGAAAATCATGGAAATAGTTTGTCATTTTATCATTTTGTTTGTTATATTTATTTATTCATTTGGTCAGTGTAGTTGTGGTTTTTCTTTATTGTTGTTGTTGTTGTAAGCTTTACGGTGAAGACTGAAATAAGTTAAATAATTTGATGAAGTGATATGGAACTTAAATGTTGTCAAGACATGGAACTTCTTTAGCTGTTTTTTTATAATTACCTTAAAAAAATAATTACCTTAAAAAGCTCATCAACCATCATTCAATAGTATAACTAAATTGAAACCTTAATTCTCAATAAGAACTTTTGTAATTCAAATTGTTTTGTAATAACTGAAGATGTTTTTTTTTTTCCATCAAAAAAAAAAATCTTAACATACTTGAGTTTGTACAGTGTGCAGCTGGGATCCTCCAGTTTTTCAGAGAGCAGCTTGACTCCTGAATCTCCTGGGTGATTGTAGCTCAGATCTAGCTCTCTCAGGTGCGAGGGGTTTGAACTCAGAGCTGAAGACACATAACCACAGCCTTCCTCTGTCACCATACAGCCAGACAATCTACAGACATACACAGCAACAGTCTACATGACATGAGCATTTATACCTATTTCAGCCATTTATTCGGTATTATTCATTTGTAACTGTGTAAATAGTATAATTAAATAGTAATTGAATAATAGCTGCATGACTATCTGGGGTAGCATTCAGTTGCTGCTGTGTTCACACGACGATGGATCGGCGACAGGGGGTTTCACACCGCATGACTGTACAAGAGGAAGAATCCCCAACAACTCTCTCTCTCCGGTGCGCGCGCAAACTACGTTTCCCAACTTTCCCAACCATAACCACGTGCGATGTGACAATTAAACACTGTGAGAACACACGTGCGTCAGACTGGAGTTCTCGCGGTAGACTGGAATTGTTATAAAAAATTATAAACTGCAGAAAGTTTGCACTCCAAATTGTCTGTGCGCTGATTTGCAGCGAAAAGGAGAAAAAGAAAAAAGGTTGTTTCTGTTTGATAGAACTGTAAATATATCTATTAAAATACTGATATTCTGGAGTATAACTCCTCCCTGAACCTCCCGCTGCCCTGTATCTTGTTCTCTCATTGGCTGTTGGTCATCGCCGATGTAATTTTTTAGACAGAACTCGTTTCACACAGCAGGAGTTTGAATCGCCGACAGGTCGTCAACAACTCATCTGCGATTCCCTGTGATCATGTCTTTGATCATTCACACTGCGTGATTGTCACTTGCGGGCAAGAGCACCGATTTTGCTATTATTTTAGTGCATTTGTCTGCGATTTCGCAAAACCTGTCGGCGAGTCAAAATCGGGGCCAAAATCGGGCAGTGTGAACTAAGCATTAGGCCCTGTCCAAAATGTGTGCGCGTGTCCGTTAAGTCCACAAAAACGTAGGGTGTCCCATTCGCATTTAAACTTAAAGAAGAAAGCTCGTAAGCGCCTCTTTGCAGATGCTATGTGCCTCAGAGATCTAGAAAGGAGACTTAGGCACAGAATTGACCAGCCCAGGAACCAGCAGTCAGTGGAGTCTCAGGCTGGGCAGAACAGGACTTCACACACAGACATTACAACACAACAGGGGAGAAACAAGACAGAAGAACAAAAACACTCAAACATTAAATAAGTACCATGCAGGGCAAACACTAGAGTAAAACGAACCTATTGTTGAGAATAAATATTTGTTTGTGCACTATTGCTAACAACGCTTGTAGAAATTAATCATTAACAATAGTAAATTTAAGATAATGTTAGCTTATGAAATGATTTTGCTTTAAGACTATGTGTACTTTCTGTTGGACATAAGAGTCACCAGAGCAACAGCCAGAGGGTTGTGGTAGGTATAACAGATCCATATGAGAAAGTGTTTTGCTATGCATTTTGCTGTGCTCTTAGAGTGCTTTTGTATGTGTTAACAAAGAAGCAGTCTTTTGTCCAGGAAATTGGAGGGGTGATGTTGTGAACGAAGCACAGCTGACCAGAAAATCATCTGACTCCCAAAGAAAGACAACTTATGTATTTTTTGTGTATAAATATTGGGTCAGGGAAAGGCAAGTTTGTCGCAGACTGCCTGTACAAGCCTTGCATAGGATTGTGTAAATCAGGGACAGTTTTTGACCCAGAGCTCTGTATGCTATCTTCATCTGACTTACTTATTCATTAAAAGAGTTAAACTATATTTTGTTCCTGCTCTCCTCATTCAACGAACACGCGACTCGAGGAATTGATGCCGAGTCCAACAATTGGTGACCCCGATCGTGTGAGGGGGAGTCCGAGGAGGAGTGGACAATCTCTGATCTTCTCTTGACATCAGGCCGGCCTGAACCAAAAGAAAGGTAAGCAGAAACCTGTTTTCTATATCAAAGTCTGCAATTGGCTATTTTCTAAATTATGATGTCAAGAGTGGTGAAGTGATTGAAAGATTTTGTTATGTGTGGATAAGTCATATGAAGAAAGTATAAAATATAAAAATAGCGTCAGGGACGCAGTGTCTGGGACACAAAGTAATTGCGTCAGGGACGCAGTGTCTAAGACACAAAGATTTGGGCCAGGACCAGAGGCCTAGGGGCCTATGTCACTGACGAGTGAATAAAGGTACCTGGGGAAGATCCCAGGGAGTGGGGTGAGAAATCTACCACACGGTCCGACCCTGAAGACCATTCAGAAAAGTACAGTAGTACAAACTAAAAATAGAAAAATATAAAATATGATAAAAGTGTGTGCGTGAGTATAGTCGAATAAAAGATTATAGGAGGAAGGTGAAAGTTTAGAAAAGAATTTAGGAAGGATTAAAAAAAGAGATAAATAAATAATATAATAGATATATAATAAATAATATAATAAATAAAACATTTAAATTAATTATATATATATAGATATAATAAAAGTAATAAAGTGATAAAGTAATAATACAAATAAAAGGATAAATTGTTATATACAAAGAAAGAAATATTATATGACAGGGAGGGTGCTGTGTATGACTGGTTAAAAGAAGGCACTAAAATTACGGGTGATCCGAGTAACCTTGGTGGTATATCCGCTGGGGGGACGAGGTGAGAACCCACATAGGAAAGTGCCCACTAAAAGAAGGTGTTCTAGGGGCGATCAGGAAACTTGTGAGAGCCCATAGAGGAAAACACCCATATCAGTCACATACGGAACTATAAAAATAAATAAAAATATATAAAATCAACAGAATACTATACAAGGGAGTCAGAATGGGGAATTTGATATAGAGTGTGAGAAATATGGTCCATTAAAAACCCAGTGGGAAGATATTTCAGCACAAGTGATAAGTGGAATTGAATCAAAAGGAGGGATAAAAGAGAAAAGAAATTAACATTCTGTATGAAGAGTTCAAAAGATAAATAATTTAGAGGATAGTAGTAAAATAGATTTGGCAGTTCTTTTAAAAAAAAACAGAGAAAGTCAGTCATGACAAATTAAATGCGCACAGGCAGCAAGAGAAAAAGGAGTGTTAAAAAAGAAAGTGGAAGAATGAGGAAGAGACACTGCAGAACAATTTTGCTAAGTGGCATAATTTGACCTTAGCAGCTGCAGCTCTAGATAATTTAGAAAAGAGGAAGACAAAAGCAGAACAAAAATCTGCAGAGGAAAGCAGAAAACAGACAGAGTGTAAGTCAATATATACAGTTTTACCTACAGCGCCACCACTCTATCAGGAGGGAGGAGTTCACTGTCAAGTTCCAGTATATGATGTAGATGGAGGAATGCTGGATGTTACTAAGGGTGGAGGAGCAAGACAATGGCAGGTGAAAGGAGGACACTTAGAAGTCAGAAAAGGGAGACAGAGAGGATTCTCCAGAACTAGGTGAGGAAGTACTAGATGGAGCAGATGGAGGAAATAGTGTGATGTCAGAACACAGTTATCAGGGAGAGGGAAGTGACAAAGCCAATAAACAAGGAAGTAAGGCAGATAATATGGGGAGAGAGTGGATTCATGAGGAATCTGATGAGTTATTGAACAGATGTAGGTGGTCAGCTAAGAAAAAATTGGAAGACAGGATCAGACCTTGGGGAAGCGAGACAGGGGTATCTAGGAGCGTCCACAACCAATGAATATGGAAAGTATGATACAGGAAAGAGAGGAGGAGAGAACAGTTAGGGACAGAGAAGGAGATCATGATACACAGGAACTGGAGATAATAATAGAAGGAAAAATGCAAGTACAGGGATCACATAGGTCAGAATATTATACAAGGAGCAAGAATATACAACAGCAGGAGTCCAGAGAGGGACCAGTAACCAACTTCCCTCTAGTGGTTAGAAATGGTCAGGAGGAATATCAGGCTTGGTCCTTCACAGATATGGGTGCTATTTTAAACAAATTACCACACATCACTGAGGGAGGTGGCAAATGGTTGAATAAAATGCTCACTTTAACCCAGGGTCACAAACTGGCCCTTGGGGATATGAGAGCCTTATTAGGACAAGTAATTATGGCCGGACAATTGATAGAAATTGAGACAGCTGCAGGAACCATAAATTCCAGATCTGATGTGAGGTATAGTTCAGTATCCACTAAATGGGGAAACGCAATGTAATGAAGTTCGATGTTGGAAGGAAGAAGACAGGGTCGGCTTGACTGGGACTTACACACTTTTATTTTTGCTCACGCACACACAGACGCTCTCTGGCGTATACACTCAAAATCCACGATATGGGTCGCCCGCTTTCACACCGGCACACCTTAGTGGCTCGTACACTCAAGTTCCACGATATGGGTCGCCCGTTCAGTTCTCAGCAATAGCAGCTTCTCTTGTTCACTCTCAGCAGCGTGCGTGTAGTCCCAGTCCAATTCTCTCTCTCTCTCTCTCTGCAGCGGCTTATAAGCGCTCTCTCCACGCCAATTACTGTAATCAGAGACAGGTGTTATCATCTGCTTGACCTACTTACCGACCGCTCTGCTCCACTCTCTTTCTCCCGCTGCAGCTTGCGGAACCACGCCCCTCCGCCACATACCCCACCGCCCGACTCAGGCCGGGAGCCATCCGGCCTGCAGCCTCCCTCCTCCGGGAGAGGAAGTCAGCCGCAGCCATCTGAGCACCCGGCCTGTGGACCACCTTGAACTTAAATGGCTGTAAAGCTAGATACCAACGGGTGATCCGCGCGTTGGTATCCTTCATGCGGTGGAGCCACTGCAAGGGGGCGTGATCCGAACAGAGGGTGAACTCCCGCCCCAGGAGGTATAGCGAAGGGTGAGGACGGCCCACCTGATGGCCAAACACTCTTCTCTATGGTGCTGTACATCGTCTCTCTCTTAGAGAGCTTTCGACTGATGTACAGCACCGGCCGCCTCACCCTCCACCTCCTGGGCCAGGACTGCGCCCAACCCCCTGTCCGAGGCGTCCGTCTGCAACAAGAATGGGAGAGAAAAGTTAGGAGCCTGTAAGAGCGGTCCACCACACAGGGCAGCCTTTAACTGGGTAAAAGCCTGCTGGCACTGCTCCGTCCACCGAACTGTATCTGGTTCTTCCTTTTTAGTTAGATCAGTCAGCGGGCTGGCGAGGTCCGAATAATTAGGTACAAACCTCCGATAATATCCCGCCAGCCCCAGGAACTGTCTAACCTCCTTTTGGTCTTGGGTCTTGGGCAGGCCGCAACCGCTGCGGTCTTATTAATTTGGGACGCACCTGCCCATGACCCAAGTGGAAGCCCAGATATCTTACTTCCACCCGCCCAATTGCACACTTCTTCGGGTTGGCCGTGAGCCCCGCCCTTCTCAGCGACCTGAGGACTGCTCGCAAATGCTGCATATGACGCTGCCAGTCCCCACTATAAATGATGATATCATCTAGATAAGCAGCGGCATATGCAGCATGCGGCCGAAGGATTCGGTCCATCAGGCGCTGAAAGTCGCGGTGCCCCGAACAGCCCGAAAGGAAGCGTAATAAATTGGTGCAATCCAAACGCGTGGTGAAAGCTGTTTTCTCTTTGGTTACTGGAGACAAGGGGATCTGCCAGTAACCCTTTGTCAAGTCCAGTGTCGAATAAAAACGAGCAGTACCCAGCCGATCAAGCAATTCGTCAATCCGTGGCATGGGATATGCATCAAATTTCGACACCGTTGACTTTTCTGTAATCCACGCAGAACCGGACCGAGCCGTCAGGTTTTGGTACCAAAACGATCGGGCTCGCCAGTCACTGTTGGATTCTTCTATTACCCCATCTCTAACATTGCCTCTAATTCGGCCTGAACCACTTCTTTCTTGTGTTCAGGCAACCTATATGGTCGGCTGCGCATAACGACGCCCCGGCTCGGTCTCAACGTGGTGTTGGATGAGGTCCGTCCGACCCGGTAGGGCGAGAACACGCTGGCGAACTCCGCCTGTAATTGTTTGAGGTCTATGAGCTGGGAGGGTGAGAGGTGATCTCCCCGGGACCAGAGCGGAGATTGTGACTTTTGAACCGCCTCTGGTCCGAGATCATCCTCTCCACTCACTACCGTCGCCAGCATCACAGCCTCGGCCTCAACCCATTTTTTTAATAAATTGATATGATATATCTGACGTGCCCCGTCCCTGTCGGACCGAATGACCTCATAGTTCAGATCCCCTACTCGTCGTGTGACCTCAAACGGTCCTTGCCACTTGGCGAGTAATTTAGAACTAGAGGTGGGGAGTAACAGAAGTACTTTCTCTCCGGTGCAAATTGTCTTAATCTAGCCCCTTTGTTGTACAGCTGTCTCTGTTTGTCTTGAGCCTGTAACAAATTCTCCATCGAAAGCCGCCCCAGAGTGTGGAGTTTTGTTCTCAGGTCCAATACAAACTGAATTTCGTTTTTACTAGCGGACGGTCCGTCCTCCCAAGCTTCCCTAATGACATCCAAAACCCCTCGGGGCTGGCGGCCATAGAGAAGCTCGAAGGGGAAAACCCGTGGAGGCTTGGGGACCTCGCGGACAGCGAACAAGAGAGGTTCTAGCCATTTGTCCCAATTTTTGGCGTCTTCGTGAGCAATTTACGAATCATGGTTTTCAACGTGCGATTAAATCTTTCTACCAGCCCGTCTGTTTGTGGGTGATAGACGCTGGTTCGAATAGACTTAATGCCCAATAATCCGTAAAGTTCGCGGATTGTCCGTGACATAAACGCCGCCGTGCCTTGATCGGTGAGAATCTCTTTCGATTCCCACCCGAGATTAGGAGAACAGTGCACTCGCAACACTTTTCACTAAATGTTACGTAGTGGCACTGCCTCTGGATATCGCGTTGCATAATCCACCAGGACTAAAGCAGCGATGTCCGCGGGCTGACCGCTCTAATGGCCCGATGAGGTCCATCCCAATTCTTTCAAGGACCTGCATCAATGGGAGGGGCACAATGGTGCTTTTGGTTGGGCCGGTGGATTTACCAACTGACATTCACGACAAGACGCACACCACCGGCGTACATTCTCGTGAATGCCCGCCAAAAGAACCGGGCCATGAGGCGGTTTAGTGTCGCTATTTGCCCTAAATGCCCAGCCATAGGATTATGATGAGCCGCCTGGAAAAGCATTTCCGACGGCTTTTAGGAATTAACAACTGGGTTGTAGTCTGCTTTGTTTGGGCATCTTGGGTCACCCTATACAACCTGTCCTTTATCAGAGAAAAATAAGGAAAAGTGAGCGGTTGATCAGGACGGAGGGGATGGCCGTCGATGGCACAGACCTGATTGAACGCATTTTTGAGCGTTTCATCCTGGGACTGTTCCAGGGGAAAGTCATCGCGTTCAAAACACTGGCGTTTCCGAGCGCTCAGTTCCCTGGATCAGTGCCCAGTGGTCGCGGTTCCCCCCCCCCGCCTGTGCAACCGCCACTTTCCCCGTCTCTTTTTTCCCCCAAGAGGCACCCACACATAAACATCCCAATAATTCCTTAAAACCTGGCCAATTTGTTCCCAAAATCAGTGGGTGCCGGAGGTGCTGGTTAACGCCACCTCAACTCTATGTTTTTTCCCTGAATAGAAAATCCATTGGCACTAACGGGTATTCTCTCACCTCCCCGCACACACCTCACCATAACCATGCGGCGCTTATCCCATGCCCGGGCTGAATCAGGCTTTGGTGTACAGAGGTCTGGTTACAACCTGAATCCACCAGAGCCTGATTAGTACCCCCTTGATACTCACGGGTATTTGGTACAGTCCAGCTTGATCGGGGCAGCGTGGGGCGCGTCGGGACCCTGACCGAATTGGCGTGGAGAGACCGCGGGCGGCCCGCCAGCGGTGTCGGTTCTGGCTCTCCTCCTCCTCCTCGGCGCTGATTGGGTGGTCGCGGGTGGTTCTCCTGAACCACCCATCCTCCATCTTGGGGCCGGCCGGAGGCACCCCGCGATACCTAGGAAACGGGATAGGTTTGGAGAGAGACGGGAGGGGAAGGGAAGAGAGAGAGAGAGAGAGAGATGCTGATGGTAGATGTTCGCCGACCCTCGGCACGCCACCATCTCGCCTCCGCCAGTTGGATGGCCTGGTCCAGCGACGCCGGGCGGTGGCACTGGACCCACTGGGCAGTCTTCTTCGCAACCTGGCCACGAACTGCTCCAGTGCCACACGGTCGATGATCCTCGACGCCGCTTCCATCGCCATCAGCCACTTGCGGCAGGAGTCCCGGAGCTGGTGCGCAAACACGAAGGGTCGGCCGGACTCGTCGAGTGTCAGGGGACGGAACCGCTGACGGTGTTGTTCCGGCGTCCGGCCGACCCGCTGTAGAATGGCGCGCTTGAGATCGCCGAGACCAGGAGATTCTGGACTGGCAGTTGGTGTGCGGTTACCTGAGCCTCCCCGACAGCAGGGGAAGTAGCCGCATCGCCAGTCCGCCTTGGGCCATTCCGAACCCGCCGCCTCTCGAAAAGCTCTATGAAGGCCTCAGGATCATCCTGAGGCCCCATCTTCGACAGCGGGACGGCCGCGGCTGAGTCGGTGGTCTGTCTCTGGGGAACGGCCCGGATCTCCCGGTCTATCCAGCCCCGGAACAGCTCGCGGTCTTCATGCTGGGCCGTGAGGAGAGCTTCAAACGTCGCTGTTGCTCCTCCCTCACGGCCAGCAGATCCTGGTGGTGTTCTTGGTGAAGACCGGCGAGCGATTGGACGATGTCCGCAAGCGGCGTCGGCGGAGTTGACATGGCGGCGCGATCTTCTCCTTCCCGGTTTCGCACCAGTGTAATGAAGTTCGATGTTGGAAGGAAGAAGACAGGGTCGGCTTGACTGGGACTTACACACTTTTATTTGCTCACGCACACACAGACGCTCTCTGGCGATACACTCAAAATCCACGATATGGGTCGCCTGCTTCACACCGGCACACCTTAGTGGCTCGTACACTCAAGTTCCACGATATGGGTCCCGTTCAGTTCTCAGCAATAGCAGCTTCTCTTGTTCACTCTCAGCAGCGTGCGTGTAGTCCCAGTCCAATTCTCTCTCTCTCTCCTCTCTCTCTGCAGCGGCTTATAAGCGCTCTCCACGCCAATTACTGTAATCAGAGACAGGTGTTATCATCTGCTTGACCTACTTACCGACCGCTCTGCTCCACTCTCTTTCTCCCGCTGCAGCCATGAACCACGCCTCCGCCACACGCAATAAGGAAGTTGTTTCCTGCACCCCTTGGGGCTCTCCATAATGTTCGATTTTCTCCTAAAGTAGGAGAGAACCCAGCAGCTTTTCTGATGAGGTGTAAGGAGGAATGGGAGGCCCATACAGGTGTGCACCCGCACTCAGATAAGGTACATGAGGAAATGTTTAGAGTAGCAGTACTGGATGGGACCACTGAGAGTGTGAAAGCAGCCTTAAAAGACAATCCTGACATACCAGGAAGTGAAACACAAATCTGGGAGAGACATTTGATACATCACATGACCAGGGCTCTTGAAAAATCTAAGATTAAACAAACAGAGCTGGAAGAATTAAAAGCTCAGCTCTTTAAATTGCAGTTAGGTGAAGCCAGACAAAAATCAATGAAAACAAAAAGAGAAACCAAAACAGTTGGTTCAATATCCAACTACAATAATTGATCAACCAGCATGGCCAGAGGTTAATTCTCATGTCATGGCTCAACCTAGAGCTCAAATCTGGCAGCAGCCAAGTGTGGGTTATAGTGTGAGGGGCATGATGAGCATGGGCAACCGAGGTGGCAGAGTGGGAAGGCAGAGTGGTCACTGTTTCTCCTGCGGCCAGATGGGTCATTTTGCCAGAGAGTGTCCTCAGGCACAGACAGCCCAGAGAGGAAGGGGAACCCCAGCAAGAGGTAGAGGAGCACCAAGAGGCAGGGCTTTCTATGCCCCACCTACAGTTCAGTACACAGCACCGCATGCAGCTTTAGCTCCGAACCAGACAGGCACCCAATACCAAGTTTGGGAGGCGGAGGAAGCTGAGCTGGACTATTATTGACACAGCCCACAGAGAGACCCAAGCAGGGCTAGGAGGGAACCCCTGCTCAGTATGGAGGTCAACAAAGACCGTCTGAACTTTGTGGTTGACACAGGAGCCACATTTTTAACCTTAAACATCCACATGGACCACACATTGATTTCTGACAAAACCACGAGGGTGATGGGTTTCTCTGGGGCTTGTGAAAGACTGTCATTTTCTAAACCTCTATCTGCGAGTGCAACAACAGACTGTTAACCACTGTTTTCTGCTATCTCAATCAGCACCAACCAACCTGCTGGGGAGAGACTTATTGATCAAACTAGGAGCTTCAATCCTTTGCAGTTCTGAGGAGTGATAGTCAAGTTCAAAGGGGAAAGATGGTCAACTGCTCACTGACTCCCCATGGAAACACAAGTGGACAATGGCTATTGTCAGATGCCAAAGATCCAGAGGGGCAGACATCTATTGGGGTGAATTGTATCCTGAGGCTAGGGAAGAGCAGGGTCTGCTTGAGCTGTACTCGCTCTGGAAGCCGTGGGTTTGAACATTGCTCCATACATGCCTCCACACGACCCCACATGTAACTTTATTTTATGATAGAAACCAACATGAATGGTATCAGGAAGAATTTAACAGAGACTTAGAGGGTAAAGAATGGGAAATTGAATGTACAGGGATACTAGTAGGCCCAGAAGGAGTAGTAGGAATTGTGCAATTGACACTTGAACAGGAAGAATGGTACATGATGCATAAGGAGGCTTGGCCTCACATCACGTTAGCCATTCACCCAGAGCATCAGGCTAAAGATCTGGGCCCAATGACAAAACGCATGTTAGATGCGACTGATTGCCTAAACACTCAAATTCCTAGGTACAGTATTCTCCAAAACAAAAGGGATACAGAATTAATAAGATCATTAAAAATGCAGTGACACTGCAACACAAATGGGTCACAAGATGGCATGGTAGAGAAAAACTGATCATGACCTGGCTGACACCATGATTGAGGATCTGCCACAGGACCTATGGTTTTCAGGACCCACGGATGTGGGGTGGTGTAGATCTATGAAGCCAGTGAGTTTTGAATTGACATGTGATGTACCAATTTGGCAGTCCCAGTATCCCCATAAACCAGAGGCTGAAGAGGGTATTGCAGACACCATTCAAGGCCTGATTCAGGCAGGTGTACTGGAACCTTCTAGCTCTGAATGGAACACGCCAATTCTACCTGTAGAAAAACAAAATACAGGAAAGTATAGAATGGCACATGATTTAAGGCGCATAAATGCAGTTATAAAAACACCCACTCTTCCTGTGCCCAACCCGTACACTGCACTAACTACTATTAGACCAGAACAGAAGTGGTTTACATGTATAGATTTGGCGAATGCGTTTTTGTTTACCACTGGCAGAACACCTAGATATATTTTCTTTCACATTCAGGGACAGAGGTTCAGGTATAGCAGAGTTCCACAGGGGTTCATTTTATCCCTGGGATTTTTAACCACACATTGAGGGAGATGTTGCAGGAGTGTGACATGCCTGAGGGAACAGTTTTAATTCAGTATGTGGACGATCTACTAATCGCAGCAGAGACACCTGAGGCATGCGTTGAGGCGACAAGAAGAGTTTTACTACAGCTTTACCAGTCAGGTTTCAAGGTTAGTAAATCCAAACTGCAGGTGTGTAGACCTCAGGTCACATTCCTCGGAAGAGTAGTGTCAGCTGAAGGGGCAGGAATTTCTTCACAGCATAGATCTGCCATTTTACATCATCCAAAACCTGTCACGGTGAAAGATATGTTGTCATTTTTGGGGTTGGCAGGATTCAGCAGGCAGTTTATTCCTGCATATACAGATAAAACTGCGCCACTGAGACAGCTGGTGCAGCATAAAGGAGCCAGACAGCTAAAAGCTGTACTGGATTGGACAACGGAGGCTGAACAATTGTTCATTGACCTCAAGTCCGCTTTAGCATTAGCAGCTGACCTAGCCACTGACTATGACAAACCATTCTATTTAGATGTATCAGAGGAAAACAAACTGTCAATGGAGTGCTGTTTCAGAAAGCTGATAGCAAAAGAAAAGTTCTGATGTATGTGAGTATATTGCTAGATAAAACAGAGCAAAGGAGCATCCATGCACAAGATATGCAGCAGGCTTGGCAAAAATTGTGCAGAAAACAGCACATGTAGTCATGGGGCATGCATTAACCATTTTGACATCTCACACAGTGATGGCTTACGTGACTTCAACAGCATTCACAATGTCATCATTGAGACAGGATATGATCCTGAAAGTCCTATCATGAACTTGACCTTTACTCATGAAGGCATCAACATGGCAGATTATATTACTGAAGGGCAGTCCCATGTATGTGAACTGACTGTAGAAATGGAAGGTAAAATCAGGCCTGATTTAGAAGCTACGAGGTTGGAGGGTGAGGTCCAGGATCTGTTTACAGATGGATGCTGTCACAGAAATTATAAGGGTGAATTAGAAGCAGGATGCAGTGGTCAGAAAAGTGGGCGACAGATTTGAGACAGTTGTGGCAGACAAGCTGATAGGAAAACAGTCAGCGCAACGAGCAGAAGTCATGGCTATAATTGAAGCGTTGAAGTGGGGAAAGATAAAGGTGAACATTTATTCAGATTCAGCATATGGAGTAGGGGCAGTGCATACTGAATTAACTAAATGGAAAAGAGCAGGATTTATGACAGCTGCACAACAGCCAATTAAGCATCAGGTAGAAATGCAGCAGTTAGCAGAAGCCATTTTACTACCAGAACAGGTAGCTGTAATAAAGTGCAAGGGACATGAAAAAAATGAAACAATTACATCTAAGGGAAATCAGGCAGCAGACGAGGCAGCAAAACAAGCTGCTAATTATAATGTAGCTCACCAGCTTCTGTTTTCTGAACAACAGGTAACTGACCTCTTGCCAGCATTAACATGGGAGCATATCTTTGCCGCTCAAGTGGCAGCCTCCCACAAGAGAAATCCATGTGGCTCGAAGAGGGGCAATCAAAGGCAACAACGCCTTGAGGTTTGTAGATGGGCGACCTGTTATTCCACCAGCCATGATGAAGTCATTGCTAGCTGGGGCACATGGCCTAGCTCACTTTGGCAGGGCTCAGATGTTGAGAGCTCTTGCACACTGGTGGCATCCTTATATGAAGGAAACTTTAGAAGCCTTCATTAGGAGTGCTCAACGTGTGTTCAACACAATATAAAATCTACCATCAAACCTCACATGGGCGCGTTTCCATTGAGGAATGGCCCAGGAGAAGAGGTGGTCATTGACTTCACAGACATGGGTGAAAGGGTCCAAGGGAAAATATATATGCTGGTCATGGTGGATAGTTTCACTGGGTGGCCTGAGGCATGGCCCACAAAATCTGAAGATAGTCAATCTGTAGTGAAATGTTTGATCAATCATTACATACCTCGGTATGGGTTCCTAGGAAAATTCGGTCAGACAATGGTACACACTTTAAGAACGCAGATCTACAAGCTGTGGAAAAGGTACTAGGCCTGAAACATCAGTCTATCATCCAGAATCCCAAGGGAAATGCGAAGGGATGAATTTGAATCTAAAGACAAAATTGGCTAAAATCTGTGCACAGACTAAATTGAACTGGTTAAACGCGTTACCAATTGCTTTGATGGCTGTAAGATCTTCATTGAACAGGGTAACTGGCTTTACACCATTTGAACTGCTGACTGGAAGACAATTTCCAGGTCCAACAGCTGGGTTGAATTTGACAGACTGTGAACCACTACAATACAAACCATACTATGACAAACTAACGTCTCTTGTCTCAAGTTTCTCAAAACAGATTGCTGACAGATCACAGGCACCAGATCCTAAGGCTGGACTTGGTCAGGCAGAGTGGGTCCTCCTGAAGGTCTTCAAGAGGAAGTGGAATCAACCAAGGTGGACTGGTCCTCATAAGGTAACGGAGAGAACATCACACAGTGTAAGGTTAGAAGGCAAAGGGGACACGTGGTACCATTGGACGTGTTGTGCACCGGCAGAACCACCATCGAGGACTTTGGTATGATTCAAGAGTGGCCCTGCAGGAACTGCAGGACCAAAAGGGGAGGAGACAGAGACACTTGATACAGAACAAACAGACTAAAAACTCACAGACAGAACATTCTAATTTTGAGAGTAATATTAACTTGTACTAAACTATTGTTTATGCTTATCATTTGGTTATTTAGAGGTGTAAAAGAGTGTAAAGATGGTGTTGTGGGAAAATAAGAAAGTATTAGGAATAATAGTGGGATTGACATTAATCATTATGGGTGTCATATTTTTATGGAATATCTGAGAGAAAGAGGGCATAGAGGAAAAAGGGCACCACAAGAGTATAAGATTCTGCGTAAAGGGAAACATTTTTGCCTGGAAAGATACGGGGCATAGAACTAAATTATGAGAAGGGGTCAACTACATCATTCACTTTCGACTTATGTCAAGTAATTAATTGTGGAGGAAAAAATGGGTCATGGAGGGGTATGATGTGTATTTTTGTGCTCCCCAGCATTCATAGATAAGTGTGAGCAAGGAGATTGGCCATCTCATCCAGGACCCTATATTACAGGAGCCTGTGAGAACTGGGGCAAGTGACTAAATTCACAGGGGCTTGGACGCCAGACTTACGTTATTTGAGTAAAGAACATAGAGACTGGTGGGGAAGAATAGGATTCCAAAGAGATTTTCATGCATCACAGAACCCACTGACATTGTCCCTGAACAGAATAGACAGATCATCTTTCAAAAAGATGTTGCATATTTCATTACAGGGTGTACATGTCAGACAGGGATATCGGAGCATTGATTAAGATACATTTTATAAATCAGCCAATAATAACACAACCAATACCTCCAAATGTGACACAGTCAGGAGAACATTTTGTAATTACTGTTGATTATACCAAATTAAAGCCTGAAGACATAATTGAAAAAGCAACAGGATATGGGGAAATAAATTTGTGGTTAGAATGGATAATTAACACAGCTAGAGAGCAGAACATGGAAAATTGTGTAGGATGTGCTAGGGCTAGACCGACTCTGTTTATAGAACCTGCTCCACTATATCCTGAAGATGGATGGGGTTACCAATGCATGTTACAATTGACCAATGAGGCAACCCCTTCAAACTGTACCACTCTAGCATCAATATTTTCATTTATAAGTAATGAGACACGGACAGGTCCATTTACACCTCCACCACTAGTACTGATTGGAGAAGTGACTAAGAGACTGGAAGGTAAGGCAAGTATAGTAGAGCTTAACAGACGCAGACAGAGACATGTGTTAAGTAAGAGGGACCTGGGAGCATTTGACTTGACTAAAGACAGCACCACCTACATAGATGCAGTTGGAATACCGAGGGGAGTCCCAAATGAATATAAATTAGCAGATCAGATAGCAGCAGGATTTGAAAACATTCCAATCATTGCAGCTCTATTTCCAGTGACACCTAATAAAAATGTGGATAGAATAAACTATGTGCATTACAATGTGTTAAGGTTATCTAATTTGACCAGAGATGCTGTAGAGGGATTAGCAGGACAGTTAGCTCCAACGTCACTGATGGCAGTTCAAAACAGGATGGCTTTAGATATGCTGTTAGCTGAAAAAGGGGATCAGTGTGCAATGTTTGGAGATTCATGCTGTACGTTCATTCCCAATAACACAGCTCCAGATGGGTCTGTCACCAGAGCCCTAGAAGGATTGAGGGCCCTATCTAAGACTATGCATGAGCATTCAGGTATAGACAATCCACTGGAAGAATGGATGACGAATATATTTGGAAAATGGAAAGCAATTATGATGTCTTTGCTCGTCTCGCAGCAACCTTCATAAGAATATTGGTTGCCTGTGGTTGTTGTTGTGTACCATGTATTAGATCTCTCTGTAACAGGCTCATCGTAACAGCAGTGGAGGGCAAGGAGGCTTCCCAAAATATATGATGCCACTGCTGATGGAAAGCAATGAAGAGTATGAGGAAGAGGATACTTTGTAAGAGGTCGATCTGTTTCAGGAGATCGAAAGGGGGATTGTTGAGAATAAATATTTGTTTGTGCACTATTGCTAACAACGCTTGTAGAAATTAATCATTAACAATAGTAAATTTAAGATAATGTTAGCTTATGAAATGATTTTGCTTTAAGACTATGTGTACTTTCTGTTGGACATAAGAGTCACCAGAGCAACAGCCAGAGGGTTGTGGTAGGTATAACAGATCCATATGAGAAAGTGTTTTGCTATGCATTTTGCTGTGCTCTTAGAGTGCTTTTGTATGTGTTAACAAAGAAGCAGTCTTTTGTCCAGGAAATTGGAGGGGTGATGTTGCGAACGAAGCACAGCTGACCAGAAAATCATCTGACTCCCAAAGAAAGACAACTTATGTATTTTTTGTGTATAAATATTGGGTCAGGGAAAGGCAAGTTTGTCGCAGACTGCCTGTACAAGCCTTGCATAGGATTGTGTAAATCAGGGACAGTTTTTGACCCAGAGCTCTGTATGCTATCTTCATCTGACTTACTTATTCATTAAAAGAGTTAAACTATATTTTGTTCCTGCTCTCCTCATTCAACGAACACGCGGACTCGAGGAATTGATGCAGAGTCCAACACTATACATTTAAGGGAAAGAACTAACAAAAGCTAAAACAAATAGCTGAAGCAAAACAGGACTAGAGCAAAAGAAGGCTAGACATAAATAAGTATAAGGATAAAAAACTAAAATAAATAGTAACAAAGCAAGAATTGCAAGGATGAAAATAACTACATGAAATAGTCTGGATAAGCACACAATACAGACAGGTCTATGACACAAACACGACAATCCAGCAAAGACATGAAGAAAGGAAGCACATTATAAAGGGAGGAAAACACACAATGATCAGGTGAGCACGATACGTGAAACGAGGACTAGACAAGGACTAAACGAGGGGGCAAGACGAGCACATGGACAACATAAACAAAGACAAAACCATGTGCTCAAGCTCACAATTCATTTACAGTAAGGTCTGAAGAGTCTCATGTGAATTCATACAGGACAGAAGCCAGTCAGTCAAAACCTTTTACAGTGCTTGTATATTGATGGTTTTCAATGCATATGATGAGTCATACTCAGAAAGTAGAACTGGAATGACATTCATTACGAGATGATTAGTTAAAACCTTTCAAAATACACCTGCAGACTACTTTTCCAGTCATGAATTTTGTCATTTGAGGATTTCTTAAAAATACTGTGGAAAATCTTATCTTGTGTCTCATCTCGTCTTGTCACACCTTTTACCAATAGATATTTGTTTTTATACCGGTATTGTGCCCATTATGTGCTATTCACTTTCACACAGTTGTTAAAATGTTACTTTGTACACTCTTCATATCACAGCCACTAGATAGCGCTACTAGCTCGTTCAGTGCTATCGAAAGCAAACCCTGCATTGAAATAGATGTATTTGAAAAAGCAACATTTAACAGATTTTTCGACTAGTCGACTTTAATGCTCTGCCATCGTGCTTTAAGCTTGACGTCGACTAGTCGTTGGCCTATAGGGGGCGCAACAGGATAAGCCATTTCCTGACACACAGGCTCTATTTCCAACAGTTAAAAATGACTAATACATACATACTCAGGGAGCTCTCCACAAGACATGTTTGCTTATAACATCTGGATGCTCAAAATTGATTGGGAGAATGCACGCTTATTGTACACGCAAGTTAATCACCGTTCTAAACGAATGCGTGTTGCATTGTAACGCACACACACAGCTCGCAAATCACACTGAGATTGCACGCGCCTCAGTAACGCAGAAATGCATTGTCAACACTGTTCTGTGATTTTATTAATAAAATAGCTTAGAAACTGAAAAGTTATAGCATATATTTCTTAATAACTGAAACTTGCAGCTTCACTAATAGTAGAGAGACACTGGCAGGTAGAACTTATTCACACACAATCGCTCTCTCACGAATGCATTCATATACATGTAATCTTTATTGTGATACTTTATCTGTATCTGATTCAGAACGAGCAGAAATCTGTGAGCAATATTACGACCCAGAGATAAAAGAACTGATACAAAAGTTGTAATGTACAACCCCAAATCAGAAAAAGTTGGGACAGTATGGAAAACGCAAAAAAAAAAAAAGAAGTGATTTCTAAATTTACTTTGACTTGTATTTCATTCCAGACAATATGAACAAAAAATATTTCATGTTTTGTCTGGTCAACTTCATGTCATTTGTAAATATGCATCCTTTCCTGTCATTCAGACCTGCAGGACATTTAAAAAAGTTGGGACAGTAAAGAATTTACCACTTTGTAATGTTAACATTCCTTTTCACAACACTTAAAAGACTTTTAGGGACTGAAGACAACAAGTGATGAAGTGTTTCAGGTGTAATTTTGTCCCATTCTTCCTGCAAACAAGTCTTAAGGTGGGCAACAGTACGGGGTCTTCGTTGTCGCATTTTGTGCTTCAAAATTCGCCACACATTGTCAATTGGAAACAGGTCGGGACTGCAGACAGGCCAGTCAAGTACCCGTACCCTCTTTCTCCACAGCCAGGACTTTGTAATGTGTCCAGAATGTGGTTTTGCATTGTCTTGTTGAAATATGCATGGACGTCCCTGGAAAAGATGTCTTCTTGAAAGCAGCATATTATGCTCCAAAATCTCTATGTACTTTTCAGAATTAATGGTGCCTTCACAGAAGTGCAAGTTACCTTTGCCAAGGGCACTGACACAACCCCATACGATGACAAACCCTGGCTTTTGGACTTGTTGCTGGGAACAGTCTGGATGATCCTTTTCTTCTTTGGTCCGGAGCACACGGCGTCCATTCCTCCCAAAAAATACCTGAAATACTGATTCTGACCACAGTACACGTTTCCACTGTGTGATGGTCCATCCCAGATGCCTCCGAGCCCAGAGAAGTCGACGGCATTTCTGGACACTGTTAACGTAGGGCTTCCTTTTGGCACAGTACAGTTTTAACTGGCATTTGTGGATGTAACTACGTATTGTGGTACTTGACAAAGGTTTGCCAAAGTAGTCCTGAGCCCATGTGGTGATATCGCTTATAGATGAATGACGATTCTTGATGCAGTGCCGCCTGAGAGATCGGAGATCACGGTTGTTCAGCTTAGGCTTGCACCCTTGTCCTTTACGCACTGAAATTCCTCCAGGTTCCTTGAATCTTTTAATTATGTTATGCACTGTTGAATGTGAAATATCCAAATCTCTTCCTATCTTTCTTTGAGGAACATTGTTTTTAAATATTTCAATAATTTTATCACGTATTTGTTGGCAAACTGGCGATCCCCGGCACATCTTTGCTCCTAAAGGATTAGACCTTTCTTGGATGCTGCTTTTGTACCAAATCATAATTACAATCACCTGTTGACATCACCTGTTTCAAATCACATCATTATTTAACCATTTTACCTCATTATAGCCCTAAATTGTTCCTGTCTCAACTTTTTTTTAAAAGTGTTACTTTCTTTTTTTATTTGCGTTTTCCATACTGTCCCAACTTTTTCTGATTTGGGGTTGTAGGAGCAATAACCTTATGGGCAGTGCTGTGACATTTGCTGTCCTGTGCACAAGAAAACCTGTGTTTGCGTCTCAGCTCAAGGTTCAGTTATTCGTTCATTAATGAGAGTCATCAGCGACTAGTCTACTCAAGTTTCATCACATAAATGTCGAATTTTTAAAAAATCGGAAGTCGTTCAACCCCTAGTATAAAAATGGGAAGAAAATCACATTCTTGAAAATGTTGTTTTGTGTCTTGTTCTGGCATTCCATTGAGAGCAGATGCCACACTCTGTGACAAAACCATTTATTTCAGTATCTCCAGCTGAAACCATTTACCTCAGTATCTCCAGCTGACAGTTTGGACTCTTCAGGCCATCAGAAAGAAGCTTCACTCCTGAATCCTGTAGATCGTTGTTACTCAGGTCCAGTTCTCTCAGGAAGGAGTTTGAGGATTGTAGAGCTCTAGACACACTCTCACAACACTCAACAGTGAGATTACAGCACTGTAGCCTGTGTAGAGAAACAACAGTAATGCAATAGTAATGCTTATTAGGTAGGGTTTATAATCTGAAGCACAGATAATTTAGAAAAAACATTGACTAAAGTGATGTAAGCAAAGCTAAATAAATGTTCTCAATATTGAATCATCTGTATTTACAGTTTCTTTAATTTGTGATATAATTAAGAATAATAAAATGGATAAAACTCAGGTTCCTGAATTTTGCCTGATGGTGGATATACATTTGGCATTTCATATAATCACACACGTTGGTACACAATGATACAGTCTTGGCCAGCAAATCACCTGTGTAAGATTAAGGCCTAATTATAAAAGACTAACAGTATATATAAACGATTTTAAAGCAGACTCTTACAGTGCTCTTCTTGTGTTTTTGATCACTGGCAGCAGTCTCATCAGTGCTTCATCAGATCTTCTGTATTTCTGCAGTTCAAATGTTTCTTGAGTCTCTTCTGACATGAGGAGCACAAACACCAGACCTGACCACTGAGCAGAGGAGAGCTTCTGTGCTGAAAGATTTCCTGAGCTCAAATTCTTCTGGATTTCCTCCACAAAGTCATCTTTCAGTTCACTCAGACAGTAGAAGAGATTGATTGTCCTCTCTACTGATTTCTCCTTCTCTATTTTCTTTTTGATATAGTCAGCAGTGTCTTTAACATTCTCTGTTTTGAGTTCCAGTCTTGGCAGTAGTTCCTTCAGGTCACTCTGATTGGACTCCAGTGAGAGACCCAGAAGGAACCGAAGGAAAAGGTCCAGGTGTCCGTTCTGACTTTGCAAAGCCTTGTTGATCACAGCCTTATGAAGCTGAAACAGTGGCTTTTTGGAAACATTCCATGCCAGTTTTTTTGCCCAGGATTCAAGAAATGGGTTTGTTTTCTTGTCTTTGCTAATCAAAAACACATAGAGAGCAGCAAGAAATTCCTGGACGCTGAGATGTATGAAGCTGAAAACTTTTCTTGCCTTTTCCTCCTGAAACAGTCGAGTGCATAACCCAGAGTACACCAACCCTTCATTGACATCTAGTCCACATTCCTCAAGATCTTCTTTGTAGAAAATCAGATTTCCGTTCTCCAGCTGTTGAAAGGCCAGTTTCCCAAGCTTCAGAATAATCTCATAAAAAGACCTGTCATTTGCTTTAAGTTTAGGATTATCATTGTATTTTTCTTCCATCTGTTGCTGCTGAGAAATTAAGAAGCTTGTGTACATCCCTGTAAGCGATGTGGGAGTTTTGACATTGCTTTTTTTGTAGTTTTGTTGAGCCAGTAGAGGCTGAAGAACAGTGAGCACGATCCAGCAGAAGACAGGGATATGGCACATGATGTACAGGCTCCTGGATTTCTTGATGTGACTGATGATGTTTTCAGAAACATCAGGACCGCTGTTTTTGTTGAAGTATTGCTCTTTCTGCTCATCATTAAATCCTCGCATTTCAGTCACCTGATCAATGTAGTTTCGGTCTATCTGTCCGGCTGCTGCTGGTCTGGATGTGATCCAGATGAGAGCAGAGGGAACCAGATGTCTCTTGATCAGGCTTGTAACTATCTTACTCACTGTTGTTTTTTTGTGAACATCTGTAAATCTGCCAGCCTCTTTAAAGCTCAAAGGAAAGCGACATTCATCCAGCCCATCAAAGATGAACAAGACTTTACCATCACCTTCAGGAAGGGAAGGCAGCTCTTTAGGATCACTAAAGAAGTATTCGTGAAGCAGCCCCATGAGACTCCAGTTCTCTGTAATCAGGTTCAGTTGACGGAAGGGCAGGGGAAAAATGAACACTATATCCTGATTTTCTTTTCCTTCAATCCAGTCAAGGATAAATTTATTAACAAAGACAGTTTTTCCTACCCCTGCGATCCCCATTGTCAGTACCTTTTTATGGACTTTAAAAATGTTATTGCACTGAATTGGTGTGTCCTTGGCATCACATTGTTTATGATTAAATTCGATCTGTCTCACCTCGTGTTCATTTACTCTTCCTCCAGTATCATTCTCCACCACATATAAATCCGTATAGATATCATTCAGCTTTTCCCGATGACCCGTCTCTGAATTACCAATCAATATCCGCTCGTAGTCCTGTTTTAAATTGTCCTTCAGTCTGCAACTGGTCTCTTTGTAATCATGAAGAGCACCTTGACCTTTAAAAAAGAAGGGAAAAGACAGCAAAGTGTCACATGCCTGTCCTGTCTTGTGTGCACATGTGGGTTTTGTTAGTGTGGCCATGTGCCTCTGTCATTGTCAGATCCCACCCCCTTGTTATCTCGTTATTGGTTTAATTTGCCCCACCTGTGTTTGCCTCACTCCCTGCTTGATTTCTCCCCTTTATAAGTTCCTGTGTGTTTGCAGTCCTTGTCGGATCGTTGTATTGTCTACGTCTCCCAGTTCCCCGTGATTGTTGTTGGTTTGTGTGAGTTATGTTTTGTTATTCTTATTATGTGTTTTTCCCCCTCGTGGGTTTTTGTTTATAAATAAATCCCCTTTTTACTGCACGTGAGTCCTCGACCCTGTTCTTGTTTTATCTCACGTGACACAAAGACTAAGTAATCTTGTTTTTCATAAAGTCCCCCTGTGGTCTTTTAATGATGTTTATATGTCTATGTGGCATTTTTAATATGATTGAAGACTTCAGACTAATTTATAAGTCAACACCAATGCTGAGTATTTTCTCCTTAAAATTGCAGGGTTGTCACTTTTTTCAGGGGTGGCCAGGTAAGACCCGGTGATTTTATTGGGGTGGCCAAAAAATGCTGCTTAAAATCTAGAGAAAATGACTGTATATCCTGTGTGGAATACTTAAAACGGATGTGGTATGGAACACACAAAGCAGTTGTCATGTAACTGCATCTCAACAAACTGTATAATCTTTATAATGTAATTATAACAGAGCTCTTTGTATAGCCTATAACTGATCAAAGAGCTTATAGTTGTCAATAAACAACATTGCAATTTTTTTTAAAAATGTTTTTGTTTTTAAGTTATTAAAATTGCAAGAGTGTGTTCATTTATACTTTTTGGAAAGTGTAAATGTAAATGGCTCTGCTTTCTTTGTGCTATCACAGGATATGTGGATGTTGTCATGTGCCTGGATTTTGGTTCGTTTCAACTGGTTCCGGACCAAAGCAATCAGTGTGTTGTGGCGAATATTTGTCGTTCCTGAATTTTCAGTCGACGTTAATAAACAAACCAACACTAAGAGATGCCTAACAGAAGAAAACCTGGCGCTCATGTCTATTGGTGTTGAGACTGTACCTTGCTCTTCTGTGAGTTTCTCTGCTGTGTCTGGGATTGTCTTTGGCTCTGTGAAGAGAGAGAAACAAATAACAATATACAGATACATCGTCGTCAAAGGGAAACAGTTCGATTTCCTGGAAGTTAGTCATGATGCTGCAAGAATTAACCACGGGAAGAGGTAAGCGGCTGGTTTTATACCTTGGTATTAATTGGAAGATTAGATGGGCGTACTCCTCCCGAAATTACATTTAATAACTTCACTTAATGTTACAAACAGACTCTTATTGGAAAGTGTTACCAAGTATTATATGTATACTTTTACACATTATTTGCTTTTAGAACACTTGATGATTAATCAAAATATGTTTTGATTCATATGTCAGCCGCTATAGCAGCGGGCGCAACACGGAAAATGAAATCAGCAGCGCTTGTGCGAGCCCTTGTTTGCACATGCTTGTGTGACTGTATGAATGAGGTAAGGGTGGTGATTGACGCTCATGTCCACCAATCAGTAGCGAGTATGTACTATTTCAGAGCTGGTTGGTTTGAGCCTGGGATGGTGAATAAAGAGTATAAAGGATATTTGGATTTTTACACGGACGGATCTAACGATCCTAAATCTGGGCAAACAGGGGCTGCTTTCGGAATACCAAAGATGGGGATTAAGGTACAGAAGAGACTGTCTGATCATTTATCTGTCTTTACAATAGAGCTGGTGGGTATTTGGTTGGCACTGAAGTGGGTAGAAGAAGTTAGACCAGATAAAGTTATAATTTGCTCAGATTCCAGTGCAGTTTTAAAAAGTTTGCAATTATTTAAATCACAAGCAAGACAGGACATAGTATATGAGGTAATAGAATGTTACACACACATCTGTCAGATGGGTATGAGAGCGCGATTAATAGTAATCCTGTTTGTGTTTGTATTCATATTTGTTATATGATTCTCCCTTTCGTCCTGGGCGATTATTATTGCAGCTCGGTTTTTTCTTCAAACAATATCAGATTACACCTATTTAAGGGGACTTTTGGTGCTGCCATTTGGTTTCTGTGATTTGCTTTAAATCATATTTTCTGGGTTACTTTCGGGTGGAGGATCGCAATGTTTTTGAAGCTGGCCCAAGTGGCAGCTCCTTTTTGAGTCCTGTTCTGCAAACTTTTAATGGGTTTTCACTGTTTTGTTTTTCCTATTCAAGATTTGTCTGTGAACTGTGCAGTGCTGACCGGTGCCCATCGTCTATGGTGGAATTGTGACTTTGTCTTTCATTAATTTGTTTATGAGATTTATTTTCCTTTTGATTTCTTTCAGGAGCTGGGGTCCCATGGGTGAAAGATCTTTAAAAGTTCAGTGGTGGTGCTGCTTCAACGTTTGCCTTGTGACACTTTTGAAGTGTACGAGTGTGTGATCTGAGTTCACGGTGGTGTGTGTGGAAGTGTGCTTTTGGATAACTGGTGTTGGTGATCACTCCGGTGGGTAACCCCAGCCCTGTAATTAATTCTATTCTATTATATTTTGTTTATTTGGAAATTGTGAAACTTGGTTTTGTTTAACGTTTCTTTCCTTTGGTTGTTTGTTTTTGTTACTTGTGTAATTGTCTGTCACTGGACTCTTTTTAACAGTGAGGACATTTTCTTTTTGTTAAGGTTGCATTTGTACTTTGAGTTTGATTATATTTTGTGGGCAGTTTGTGTTAATTTGTTGCATTGTCACGGGAGAGAGAGCTGTTATGAATGGCACATATCATTGAGCTGATTTTAAGTGATTTTTCTATCTTGAATTCAAGTTGTGAATAATGTTTGTGTTTTTTATATGATGCCCACATTTCTTTTATAAGAGAGTCGACCCTGTGTGACCTAATAACATATTGTGGGGTTTATTTCTATTTCCTGGGTGAAACCCTCCCAGGTGGCGTAGTCACATTTTCTACAAGTAGTTAAACTTGAGCTTGTGTGTTAATCTGTACTGCTCCCTCGCCACACTTGCTTGCAGTCTGTGTTCTTCAGACTTTATTTTGTAAAATGTAACGAATATACTGAGGAAATGTATCAGAGTAAAAGTATACATTTTATGTAGGAACTGAAGTGGAGGTGAAGTAAAAGTTGACAGAAATATAAAAACTCAAGTAAAGTACAAATTCTCCCAAAAATTACTCAGTCACTGAAATGAGGTATTATTACTTTGCTGCATTACACCACAGAAGCACAGCTATAGTGACAGTACCGTGTCCTGCAGTGTTCATGTTGATAGTCACTGAGCCTGTGATTCCAGCGAGTACAGGAGCATTTACAGCTGCTCCCGTCTGAGCATTCACATCAACACAGATCTCCACTGCAACAGAGACTGAGATTAATCGCACTTCCTAATGACAACTTTAACATGACTGATATTCTCTCCTTCATTACCGTTCTTGTGTTCTTCCAGCTCATCTGGTGCGTCACGATGCTGATCAGCAGATGCCATCGTCCTTCACTGACTCTCGGCTGATGGACATGAAGAAAATGGTTTAGGTGTTAGCAGGCACTTTATTAAAAGTAAATAAAATAAAGTTGCAAATTATTAAATGTCTCTGTATGGATGTACTATTGTATGTGCTATAGGTCTCATCTACTCTCATGCACAACCTTTCCTTTCGTTACTCACATCAAGCGTGACTCTCTCCAGACGCTCTCAC
The DNA here is from genome assembly GCA_023029165.1 of Gobiocypris rarus. Lineage (NCBI taxonomy): Eukaryota > Metazoa > Chordata > Actinopteri > Cypriniformes > Gobionidae > Gobiocypris > Gobiocypris rarus. Next base: position 3,315,354 of record CM040923.1, read on the forward strand.
CTGAGATTCTCAAGCAATGCCAAGTGTGCAAGCACTGATAAAGCACAAAACCTTCAGCTCCACACATCGTGCAATGATCCTACTCTTCTTGATTAGCGTACTCTGTATGGTTGGGCAAAATATTCCTTGTTGTCTAATGTTACATCAAAATCATCAGCCATTGTGATGACTGGTACTTTTAACAGCCATTCCATGTTTGTGCTGCTCTTGAACATGTGCTCTCCCTCTCTGAAGTAAACAAACCGTGTGGCTCGGCTGTGAGCCGGTGGCACCCGCACGAACGCCATACGTGACAGGAAGCGCGCGCGCTCCAGACTGTTGTGAACGCACTCGGGACCGTTTGCCAAGGCTGTGGCTCAGAGGTAACAATATTGTAAATGATGTTCGGTTTCTTGCTTAGACCAATCTTTTCGCTTCTTAAAGGTCCTGTTCTTCGTGATCCCATTTTTCAAACTTTAGTTAGTGTGTAATGTTGCTGTTAGAGCATAAATAATACCTGTAAAATTATAAAGCTCAAAGTTCAATGCCAAGCGAGATATTTTATTTAACAGAAGTTCCCTTTCAAAGCCTACAGCGAACGGCCGGTTTGGACAACACCCCTGTACTTCCTGCTTTAATGATGTCACCAGAACAGGAATACGCAAAAAAGGGGGCGTGGTTGCGAAGTGTTGTTTGTAGAGTGTGTTTGTCGCCATGTCTACAATAACATTGAGCGCATGCGTCTCCCCGTTATGGTGAGAGCCGTGACCTTTCCGGGCAACGTGCGCTAAGCTGCTGTCCAATCACAACACGGGAACCGCTGGCCCAATAAGATCTCGTTACATATTTCTGAAGGAGGGACTTCATAGAACAAGGAAATCATCAGGCCGTTTTTAGGACAGAGAAAACAGCGGTGTACAGATAAGTAAAATGTGTGAAAAATACTGTTTTTACACGCGAAACATGAACACGTTATATTGCACACTGTAAACACAATCAAAGCTTCAAAAACACATTGAAAACGGGAGCTTTAAGACCTCAATGTTTCATCAGGTGCCACATGTATTAATTTAGTTTTGTCTGGAAGGTTTTTTTATCTCAAAGTAATGGCTCACATTGACTTCCATTATGAATCACAGAGGACCACGGTTTGAGCTCAAAATATCCTTTACTGTTCTACTGAAGTAAAAAAGTCACCTACTTCCTGAGTTTACGACATGGAGAAGCGTAACCCGCCAATGAGAAGAGGAAGTAATCTCATTAAAGAGAAATAGATCTTAACCCAAAACACACACATTAACCTCGTAATTGCAAATTATTATATTAATTTATATGTATATTAAATGTTAGTGTTACAAAAACAAGCATCACAGTTTTTATCTTTTGTTAATATTTTATTTCAGTTAAATATATTTTGTGTAGTCCTAGTTATTTATTCCTTTATAAAGTTTATTTGGTAACGCTTTAGATTACGGCCCGGAGAGTACTGCATAGGTAAACTGAATTTACAGTGTAACTTTTGGTAATTATAGTGTAACTGTAAAGTATGTACATGTAGGTATAAGGGAACAATATGTAATCTTTGGGGAATAAAGGGGTAACAACCAGGAAAATTAACAAATTATTTACACTGCAAGTATTTTGTAACTAGCTTATTCTACTATTATAATAGGCAACAATCTTATGTTTGGAGCAGTTTAGTGAGAACATACACTGTAGATTTTTGTAACAAAGACACACTTGATCTTCTGTTCGATCATGAGATGAGGAAGTTTAAATAAAATCATCAGAATTACTTCACAGCTGCATTAAAGTCCCCAATGACAACAAACACACACACACACACACACACACACACACACACACACACACACACACAAAACAACTTAAGAAAGACGAAACACTCACCTCAGATAATATTTGTAGATCTTTATTTTTCCTCTTCTGAACCGTCGTGTTGAACTGAATTTTCTCCAGTGAAGGAAGTGAAACTGATTTTTAGGAAGAGACATCAGAGATGTCAGCACACACACTCAAGTCTCCTGTCGCTGTCTATATTTGCAGCAATATTTATATACAGTATTTTTGATGCTCCCAATCAACGGCACATTTTCAAGCCACAACAGCATTTCCTCCCACTGGATTCACTCGATTTACTCATGTACTGAAAGTTTAGGGATGGATCGGGAAATTGGAATTGCAATGAGGAAGAATATCACACTTTATATGTGGCACTAGTGTAAAGAATAATCATTAAAACGGAAACCCCCCCACCATTTAAAAATTGAGAGTTGTATATATTTCTATTCAGAGGTGCTAAGCTATCCAGACTAAATGTCTAAAAGTGCTTACAGTTTGTCTTGGGCTCCTGTAAAGTTACTTTAAGAGATCTGCAAGAATGTTACCTCTAATGCAGAGACGAGCAGATGACACAAGAATCGAGACGCTCTTCTCGTGATTGACTTTATACTGTCATATCTTTCCTTGCAGATCTGCTTGGAAACGTGTTGCAGCAGGAACGACACCTGCTTGTTTCTAGATGTGTAACACATGCTACTCATGCCCATGTCTTGTGTCTATTGCTCAATACTTGCAAAGCAGGAAGTTTCTGCTACTAAAGCTAGGCGTTTACAAGAAGTAAGGGGTATAGCCTGTCACTTTTAGCCAAATAATGAAATAATGATATAATATTAGTTACATAGCGCGATCATCAGACATTAAACCGTATATTAATCAAGACTGCCAAGCGTTACCAGATGAAATGTTGAACTCATGAAGAGGAAACGACTGAGGCTTTGGTGGTGTTGATCGCCTCCATCTACTGGACTCCATCTCCATCTACTTCATCTGTGTGATCATCGTTCTGAATCACAGCCGGACAAACTCAAGACTTTTTTTTTCTTCATGAAACTGTTGATAATTCAAGACATTCAAGTGGTGATAAAAAAGAATAAATTAAGCTAGAATATTTAGTATTTTTGGTTAAAAGCAGACGATCTGTTCTTTCTTTTGATATATTGACAATATATTTTGGGGGGCCCATGACATTTTTGTGAATATGATAAAAAGTGGGCTGGGGCTGGCTGGCAACCTTTTCAAAAACCATGATTATTTTGTCTTTTACTATTTCCTTGAATTTAATTGTTGATTTTCATTTTTAAGCACTTTGACAATTTGTTTAAAATGTGAGATATAAATGTGAATAACACTGTCACAACATGCGATACACTGACTTAAATATGCATACAATTCTGTCTATAAGCTAGTTTTTGCCTTCCGAAGCATATTGTTCTTTCATTTCTGCAATTCTTTTCAAAATCTTCTATCTTCATACAATACCCAGATAGCAGATGTCCATCACAGAGGCTCCATGTTTATGGTCTTAACTGGATCATCTACTACATCAACTTTTTTATATATATATATTTAAGGAATTTTGACAGATTTTTGTGGGATGAGATTCGAAAAAGTAAGTCCTAAAATCAATGTTTCCACCTCATTCCAAAACATAATTTTAGAGCTAGCAACGGAAGCTTGAACTATCGATAGCAGTTTTTAGAGAATTTGTTTGTTTCATTTATTCTATTTTTCTATTATTTGCAGAAAAACAAACTATCAATATTTATTTATTTGTTTGTTGTATTATCTGCAATAATAATGAAAATCCATGCAGCGTCTATTCGTTATCTAAGCCTACATGCTTTATTTATTGAACTTAAACCGCACGTTTACATTGATTGTGAATTTAGACATGGAAAAAAAGTAGATCAAGCGCAGGCATGTTAGCAGAGTTAGTTTTTTCCCTGGTGATCCTTGGCTTGATATCATATTTTCTGTGGCATTTGAACTTTTGTGTAAATAAGCAAATATATATATATAAATATATATATATATATATATATATATATATATATATATATATATATATATATATAGCCAGATACTGACAGAGAGTCAAAGGTATATATTCAGACTGATCTGACATACCGATTCTGCAGTATACAGGAAATTTTGAATTTACTGATCCTCTTGATCCTCTACATTTGCCAAAATGTGCAGGATGAAACATAGCACACTGTGAGATACTCTATTGCACACTGTTTGGTGTATATAAGCAGAGCCGGCCCAAGGCATAAGCGGACTAAGCGGCTGCCACCAGGGGGCCCCCAAGAGCACATCCAATGACTTTTTGCTGCATGTTATTTTATGATGATTGAAATTGCGAAATGGCATAAACAATTACTAAATAAACTGCAAAATGTTAAGTTTTCTAGTATATGCACGGATTGATTCTGACAGCACTGCAGGAGCTCACAGCACCTGATATGTATGATCATGGTGGATCGTGTTCCGGTGTGATTTATGTATGATCATACAAAAGTATAAATAACTTAAAATGTATAATAAGCTATAATAAAGCAAACAATTCAGTCAAACATTCAAAGTCAGTGCTAGTATGCTACAACAGTAAATTAAAGTTAAATAGCCTAAAAATAAAAAAGTAATGAAACTTCACTTTGCCCTCAGCCTAAACGATTTGCCAGGGAACAAATTATATATCCATGAGACCCGTTACATATACACAAGACGAATTATAGTTCGAGACACCACAGAGACATCAGAGCCAGCGGCAAATGTGGGAAGGACTGGCCGAAGAAAGGCTGATCTCGCCGGGGATAATGAGCACGGAGAGCGGCTGATCGCCTGGATCTCACAACTGCGAAAACGAAAGATAAAAAGTTAAAATAGGCACTCTTTTTATAAATAGACCACATATTTGAGCTTTAAACAACTATATTATTGCCTGAAAAAGTATTAAAACTACGTTTTGTCACACATTAACAGCAGTATTTTTTACAAAAAAAGACCTCAAGTGACTGAGTCAAGTGGCTGGTAGAAGCCCCTCCCATGACGCGAATTCGCGTCTGTTGTGTAGTGAATGGCACACGCGAATGAAGCAAGTAAACTCAAAATGTTCAATCGGCCACCTTCGCGCGAGTAGCGCGAATAATTCGCGTCAAATGCGTCCGGTGTGAACGCCCCATTAGTATTCGCACGAGCAGGTGCATCACACACAAATGAAGAGACAAGAACTTGAAACTTTCTACCATTGTAAATGATACCATTAGTCAGCAAGTGTGTCAACTCTTCGAGTTACTTGAATTTACTCGCTTCTTTTAGTCTTGCTATTTTTAAATGAAGACAACTGTGTGTTGAGCTTCAGGATATGACGCTGAACATTTAGGTTTCATTTGCGGCAGCTGAGGAGATACAAGCAACTCCAAACACATGAACGCGATGGAGTTTGCAGCTTTGCACATGGATCACCGTCATTGTGATGTGTGTGAAATCTTTAATGGGGCACTTTCCGCGCCGCCCGGCGCCCTGCTGGCCGACCCGGCCGCCTGAACTCTGCTGGCTGCCCCGCCCCCCCCGGCCGCCTGAACTCTTTGTGTTCCCTGTCCCTACTTTGTTTTCCCCTTCCTTATCTGTTTCTCCCTTGTCTGGTCCCGCGTCTGGTTTCTCCGCCGTCCCGCGCTGGTCCGTCCCCCACGCCCCTCCCTGGTCCGTCCCTCCCGTCCCTCCCTGGTCCGTCCCTCCTGGTCCGTCCCTCCCGCCCCGCCCTGGTCCGTCCCTCCCTGCCCCGCCTGGTCCGCCCCGCCTGGTCCGTCCGCGCCTGGTCCGTCCCTCTCCGCCCCGCCCCTGGTCCGTCCCTCCTGGTCCGCCCTGGTCCGTCCCGCCTGGTCCGTCCCGCCCTGGTCCGCCCCTCCCGTCCGCCCCTGGTCCGTCCCTCCCGTCCGCCCTGGTCCGTCCCTCCTGCCCCGCCTTGTCCGCCCCGCCTGGTCCGTCCCTCCCGTCCCGCCCTTGTCCGTCCCCGCCCTTGTCCGTCCCGCCCTGGTCCGTCCGCCCTGGTCCGTCCCTCCCGTCCCCGCCCTGGTCCGTCCCTCCCGGGTCCGTCTTTCCCGGGTCCGTCCCTCCCGGGTCCGTCCCTCCTGGTCCGTCCCTCCCTGGTCCGTCCCTCCTGGTCCGTCCCTCCTGGTCCGTCCCTCCTGGTCCGTCCCTCCTGGTCCGTCCCTCCCGGGTCTGTCCCTCCCTGGTCCGTCCCTCCCGGGTCCGTCCCTCCCTGGTCCGTCCCTCCTGGTCCGTCCCTCCCGGGTCCGTCCCTCCTGGTCCGTCCCTCCCGGGTCCATCCCTCCCGGGTCCGTCCCGCCCTGGTCCGTCCCTCCCGGGTCCGTCCCGCCCTGGTCCGTCCCTCCGTCCGCAGTGGTCCGTCCCTCCCGTCCCCGCCCTGGTCCGTCCCTCCCTGGTCCGTCCCGCCCTGGTCCGTCCCTCCCTGGTCCGTCCCTCCCTGGTCCGTCCCTCCCTGGTCCGTCCCTCCTGGTCCGTCCCTCCTGGTCTGCCCCGCCTGGTCCGTCCCCGCCCTGGTCCGTCCCGCCTGGTCCGTCCCGCCCTGGTCCGTCCCGCCCTGGTCCGTCCCTCCCGCCCCGCCCCTGGTCCGTCCCTCCCGCCCCGCCCCTGGTCCGTCCCTCCCTGGTCCGCCCCTCCTGTCCCTCCCGTGCCCCCTGGTCCGTCCCTCCCGCCCCCTGGTCCGTCCCTCCCGTGCCCCCTGGTCCGTCCCTCCCGTGCCCCTGGTCCGTCCCTCCCGCCCCGCCCTGGTCCGTCCCTCCCGTGCCCCCTGGTCCGTCCCTCCCGTGCCCCCTGGTCCGTCCCTCCCGTGCCCCCTGGTCCGTCCCTCCCGTGCCCCCTGGTCTGTCCCTCCGTCCCAGTGGAGCGCCTGGTAGTCGCCTTAAGGAGGGGGTAGTGTCACATGCCTGTCCTGTCTTGTGTGCACATGTGGGTTTGTTAGTGTTGAGCATGTGCGTCTGTCATTGTCTGATCCCACCTCCTTGTTATCTGATTATTTGGTTAATTTGCCCCACCTGTGTTCCCTGATTCCCTGCTTGATTTCTCCCCTTTATATACTCCTTGTGTTTGTCAGTCTTTGTCGGATCGTTGTTATGTCTACGTCTCCCGTTTCCCCGTGATTTCCAGTTGGTATGTGTTTGAGTTTATTTGTGTCTTTTGATTGTGTGTTTTGCCCCATTGTGGGTTTTTGTTTGTGTTTATGTTTTATTTTATAATTAAATCCTATTTTCTGCACTTGAGTCCTCGTACCTGTTTGTCCCTTGTATAACGTGACACCTTCCTGTCAGGGGCGTAGCAAGCTTTTTAAAAGTGTGGGGGATGGATGTTTTGTTTGTTGTTAGGGTCCAATTTTCACTATTAACTAGTAGCTTATTAGCATGCATAGGATATATTATTATTACTTATGCTTATAAAGCAAATATTAATGCCTTATTCTGCATGACCATATTGTACACTGCAAAAAATACTCTTCTTAGTTAGTAATTTTTTCTTGTGTCCAGTCCAAATATCTATTAATTCTTAAATCAAGATGCATTTACTAGATAAGTAAAGTGACATGAGATATTTTTTCTTGTTTTCTGGGGAAAAATATTAAAGTCCCACTGAACCGGAAGTAGCAAGTGAGTTTTCTTCAGTGCTGTGAAATATTTCCAAGTGAAAGGGAATATTGAATAGTAGGCAGGGTTTTACTTCAGCGCTCCTCCTCTCCATCTCTCGCTCATTGCAGACTAACGGTTGGAGGGGAGTGGTTACGCATTTTCAAACCTAAGCCGTCAAACTGACATCATCTGAGAAGGAACGCCGTTTCCAGACCGGACGAAACTTTGATTAAAGATTACAGCGTCAAGCTAATTTTTTCTGTGAATTAACTTGCATGGATTAATTGTTCACCCTAAGACCTGTAATATGTGCAAACAAGGTAAATAGGTTCAATTTTGATTTCATGAGGACTTTAAGTGAGTTTTTCAAGCAATGATCTGCCAATGGGGTGAGAAAAATAATCTTATTTCTGATTGGGACAGGAGCAAGAAACAAGATTTCATTCAGAAATAAGATTATTTTTCTCACCTCATTGGCAGATAATTTTGCTTGTTTTAAGCAAAAACTCACTTCATTTTGATTTTATTTTCAAGATTAATTTGCCTGAATATATATATATATATATATTTATTTTTGTCTTTTTTTTTACATTTCTGACTTAAAGAAGCAGCTGTCAAATATGAAATGTTTAGTTTAGTTACTTACATATCTCGCACTTGACGTCGAGTCACACTGCTAAAATTCGCGCTCAGCCGCTTCTGTGTGAACATACTCAGATTTTACTTTTTTCCCCACATATTTTGGCATTGACGAGCAGTGACAGACCCGTGAGAATTATAGTTGAACGCACACACCTCTGCTTCTGACGTGCAAACAACATTAATGCCTACACGTGTGCTCGAAAATGTCATCCATTCAAATTTTGACTTGAGAGGGAGTTCATGTCCAATTTTTTAAATATGAAGCTAGTATTTACGATAATTCCGATAGCACGTGAAGGCAGTATAACAACGAGCTGACCGGTAAATCTAACACACCAAAAGAGGCGGGACTTAAGGCAGAACAGCCAATCATCAGCCGTCACACTCAAAGCCGGTGTCATGTTTGAGAGGGAGGGGAGAGGAGGCAGACACAGCGGCCAGAGAAACGGAGGAGTGACTACTGTTTGTGCAAAACTGCTGAAAAACTGCAGAAAAAGTGTGGTTGTTGAACCCTCTCACTGGGAAAAGTGTGGGTGTTAAAACACCCACATCCCCCACGGGTGCGACGCCCCTGCTTCCTGTCCAATAATTTTTGCTTCTTACAAAAGCCACACAGCCTTCAGAAGACAGTAAAGGCTTATGTCATGCCTGAACTGAAGCTGAAACTTTAAAGTTAAGTTGCACAACATACATGCAATGTTTAGGCATTATTGCTATTTATATTAATATTATTTTGGTTTATTGGTTGTAGGTTTAGTTTTAGACTGAACTATGTTTTCCTTTTTAAAGTAATTTGAAATAGATTTTTTATAATATGGCATTTGAATGCATTAAAATGGGTTATTTTCACAGTTATTAATGTATGCAATTTCAGCAATAAATTTTAATTAAAATAAAATTAATTAATTTTTTTAATTAATTTTAAATAAATTTTTTCAAAGAAAAAAATAGATGTTAATTTTAAGATACCTGTCTTATTTTCTCTTATATATTTAGTATTGCTCTTTAATAAAGAAAAAAGTAATTATTATCCGATTACTTGATTAATCGATGGAATAATCGGTAGAATACTCGATTACTAAAAGAATCGATAGTTACAGCCCTACTGTAATCACAATTGACTAAAGCTAGAATTGGCCAAAACTGAACCTTGGAGCTTCTAAAAAGAGGAAGCCCATCAATATTGAATTGAAGTTTTAGTGTACACAAATTTGCTGGTAATGTCAAACATTTCAAACGGGACAGCAGTACCTTTGCCAAGCCAAAGTGGTAGTATTCTCCTCCCTCTATTTTAGTAGTAGGCACATCAACTTGACTCCTAAGGACTGTTCTTGCATCTTTTGGGTGAAAAACCCTCAGAATACTCAGAAGAGCTGTTAGTGCAACAAGTGACAAGAGAAAGTTGTGGCCCAATATCTAAAACTGTGTACAAGAAAATCATGTGTTGGAGTATCATTGCCATTACTTCCGCAGTCATCTGACTCACTAGGAGCTGACATATGAGGACTCTCAACTAGAAATGAATCCAAACCCTTAACTATCTGGGATCCTGGCATTTCAGAAACTGGACCAGCAAACTCTTGAGTTATCAAATTCAGGACAACCAGACTCCTCAGCAACTAAACCAGAATGCTCGCTGAAAATAGGATGTTCAGTAGCATATTTTTTCTGTCTGACAGTCTCCTGAAACTTAAGCAAAATGTCAGACTCTGTTGACTCTATTACTCTTTTAAAGTGTCTCCTCTTGGACCAACAAGAAGACATTGTTCTGCAAATGGTGCACTGTTTAGTACAAAAAAATAGGAGGCTTACTACAAAAAGAACCCTTTTCTGTGGATCAGTGGATCACTGTAAAAAGAAAAAAAAGGATAATTAAAACATTCATATTGACTGACTGAAGATAATCCTATTTTCTTTGGGAACACACCTATACCAACAAAGAAAAAAACGTTAACAATAATAATAAATAGAATAATACATTCAAAAGTGGTCAGAAAAAAATAGTTTTGTTTGTTACTGTTCTTATTTAAAAGGTTAGTTAACCCAATGTAAAGTCTGTCATTAATTACTCACCCTCATGTCATTTTAACGCTGTTCATTCATCTTCAGAACAGAAATGAAGATATTTTTCATGAAATCTGAGAGCTCTCTATCCCTCCATTAACAGCATATGCAACTAAATGTTTTATTTTTGGGTGAACTAAACCTTTAACTAATAAGAGATGTCTGGTAAATATTTGTTTTGTCATTATTTATTTATAATCTTCACTTCTATCTGTTATGTTATTATACTGTATAACATATAATATGGGGTATGGGGGTCTTGTTTTAGAGAAACAGTAATTCGTTTGATTACTCGTTAATGGAAAAAAATAATTCCGTTAGTAACGCTGTTTATTTATAACGCCGTTATTCCCATCACTGATTATCAGTCTATATGTCAGAACACTGCAATAATATCAGTCTCAATGAAAAGTAAGAGCATAAATTTCAAAAACAACTTGCTTAACAGGAACTGGGACTTCTCTTCTATTTTTTTTATTATTATTCACAATATGGGCCACAAGAGAAATATTAAGAAAATAAATTAAGACTACGTTACCAGCATATGTTGAAGTACATTTATCTAATTGTCTCTGTGACAATATCAGATTTTACTTTCACTTTCTGTAGTGAATAATTGACTGGGTTTAAGACTTCACCGACGTACACACGAACATTGCGTTTGCACATTGCCTGAGATTCACTGACTGGCCTTCATGAAGGAAAAAAAAAGTTATATTGTGTCAGTGTTGGGAGTAACACGCTACAAAGCCTACTGTAATTCCACTACTTTTAGCGGGCACATTTAACTAAATATTTTTTTAATCAAGTAATGCAATTACAATGACTGGAATTTACACGAGTTAGTTACTCACATTACTCTCTTTTGTGAAGAATGAAGGCTTGCATTACATTACATTGTTGCAGCCATTACCATAGTTTAGTTTTGTTTTTAATGTCAAAGTAGTTATATTTCATTTAGTTACTTTATTAAGTTAATTTAGACATTTTTTGGATACTTTTTTTGTTTGTTAAATTAAAGTTGTTGTTTTTTAAAGTGATGACTAAGCGGCCAGCGGCCGACAGTGAGTTAACCCAATGCTTTGGCCTCTCATCAACACTGGACTTGTCTTGCCTATAACACTTCAACCATCACAGTGTTAGTTTAAACAGCATATCACCATCACCACCACAGTAAAAAGCTATTTTGATAAGCTGAGGTTAGGCTGATCGCAGGCGCTCGCAAACTTGACTGGAAAATGTGTGATCCTTCATGCAAGCTCTGACCCAGGCGAACGCACAAAAACGGGTGAAATGAGAAATGGTGACACCGTCGGCAGATGGAAGAAACACGTGAAAGTGTGTGAAACCGTAGACCGTTGTGTAAAAGAAATTGCAATACTGCCTCTCGTAAATCACATGAAGACTTCACAAAGCAAGACTTACAATTAACAGCCTACACAAACACCAGTTTGATCGATCTGCAGTGTAAAACAAACAAAATAAAACGAAAATTACAACAGAAATGCAAATTAACACATATTTGCAAAAAGATTGCAATAATATTGGCATGTTATGCAATTCATCCTCATAAATAATATGGTAAACAGAACGAAATAATGTACAAAACTGATATTCTCGTCAATGTGTCCGTTTGGCGGAGCAGATATGCAATTAGATAGAGTGATAGAGAGATAATTAGGGAGATTTATAGATAGATAGATAGATGATAGATAGATAGATAGATAGATAGATAGATAGATAGATAGATAGATAGATAGATAGATAGATAGATAGATAGATAAATTGTCCATTGGTGAAAGTTGTTTTCATAGTAAAATTTCTTCATCAGCTACGTAATCATGGTATGCATGCATATGCCTTTAGTTTGTTTTATTTTTGATAAAGTAACATATGACATATGTCTCAACCATTCAGAAAGCTGCAAGAAATTACATTTGCACTAAACTTTTTCCCATTACACCCACCCATGGCAGACACATGCTGTTTTACTAAACGAGGTTCAGGAGGAACATGTCAGATAATTGACACAGGTGGAGAGTACTCAGCTAATCAACAAAAGAGGTATATATACGAAGCCATCTCACCTCCCTTTTGTTGAAAGTTTTTCCAGCAAAGATGTCTCAACGATTAAGCTCCTCATCCAACGACGAAGCAGACCTTCACATGGATCCACCGATGCAAACTTGCGGACGCAATAACAGCGGTCCGACGCCGTCACCACAACCAAGCCCCAGGCTTCTTCACGCGCCGCGTGTGCCCGCCGAACAAGCTCACGCATGCCGAGACGCCGGGGCCAGTCTTCACCACCACCTACAAGACTTCCATCTTCCTCCCCGGCCTCTTCCTACCGCTCGACCGCCACGACTATCCCACCTATCGGGAAGTGGACCGTAGCGGGTTGAGGCAAGTGCTGGGGAAGGCAAACATTCAAGCTTCACGTAAATGAACAAACCAGAGTTATATAATTTGTATGCGTGTCTATTCATTCAACCAACCTCCCACAGGCAGAGCAGAGTTCAAAGCTCGCCTAGCCAGACACCACCATCATCCTCCAGCACAAAATCCGACGGGCTTCGCCATTGAGCCGCCGCCTAGGCCTTCGGCGAGCCTGGGCCGCGCCCCGGATCCCGCCAGAGCAGGCCTTCTCCAACCTCCTGATGCAGCTCAGCCATTCACCGCGGTTTCTGCTGCCGCAGTACCGCGTGCAGCTGGGCCCAGCGGCCTCCTCACAGCTTCACAAGTTCATGCTCCCGCTGTTCATAACCCCCTTTCCTTACAGTGGCCTCCAGTGCCTGGGCAACGCTAGCGCGCGATGATGCATCCGCTAGCAGCAGGCTCAAACATTTCAACAGTTTTACCCCTCAGGTTATAACCCCGCCCACATTCAGTGGCCTGCAGCTCCAGTGGGGCAAGCAAGCGCGGGCACGCCTCCGCTCACAGCACAAGCTTTCTCTTCGCAATACCAACCTTCTTATTCCTCCTATCCTCTAACAAACTTTCCTTTCCAGGCTACAAAGGATAATCCAAACGCCAGGCCGCCATCTTTCGCAGCCCAGGCTTGTAATCTCCCCAGCTCTCTCATGCAGTCAAAAACTCAACATTCTCTCTTCTCAGCAACTTCGATGCCCGTGCCATCCAACGCCATCGCCATGGAACCACCACCAGTAGCCCAAAACATCCGGGCTCAGATACTTTCAGGTGCGGACGTAGACCTTTCCTCTCTCCTCTCTCTGCTCCCCGCAGCCGAACCGGACCGCCAAGTAGACTGCGGGAATTTCTCCGTCACCCTAAAAAACACAAACACCCATTCATCCCGCTTGCTTTCATTTTCAGAGTTTTCAATTGCTCTCTCACGTTATACGGAAGCTATCTGTTCAGCTTTCCCCACAGGCGCCTCGAATTAAATGATTACTTAGCTATCATAGCTGAGCTTGCGCTGTCCTATAGAGGAGGGCACTTCTACACATACCACAAACTCTTCTCAGCTAAAAGTGCGAGTAGATGGAAACAGTGCACATACTGGGGTGCACTCGACACGGATCTCCACAGCAGGGTGTTTTAGGATGTAAAAACATTTCTTGCGCAGTCTGCAGGTCAGTGGAACACTCTACTCCAACATGCCCTCAGGTTAATCCTTCCTCTTTTTATGCCCAGAAACAAGCACCGCACGCTTCCACCAGCCATGCCACGGGCAGCAACCGCCAGCGCAAACCCGGGAAGTAGAAAGGAGAGTCTCCTCTTTGAAGATAGCAAGCAGCCTTGCAGACACTTTAATTCGGGAAATGTACCAGACAGCATTGCAAGTTTATGCATATTTGTTCCTTTTGTGGCGGCGCCACGCTCGTAGTGTGTCCTGTGTACAAATCTGTAAATAAAAATCAAAAATTACTTATCGACTCCAGTTAATATTTCATGCTTGATTTCACCCGGACACCAACTTTACCAATTATCTGCTGTCGGGTCTCAAAAATGGCTTTAAACCCGGAGTAGAATGCCCGCTCTCACAAAACACAATTTGCAACAATCTTCAGTCCGCCTCTTAGAACCCGGTTGTAAACAACCTGATCAAAAAAGAAGTTGAGTCAGGCTTCATGATCGGGCCGTTTGACGATCTCCCATTCAAAGTGTTTCGCATCAGCCCCATTGGAGTGGCCACAAGAAAATTTTCAGGTAAAAAACGGCTAATAATCGATCTGTCAGCCCCGCACAATTCCCCATTCCCCAGCATAAACAGCTTGATCCCTCTCGACGAATTTTCACTTAAATACCACGACATAGACCAGGCAATCGATATGATTAAAATCGCAGGTCGGGGCGCATGGCTGGCAAAAATCGACATCACATCTGCTTTCAAAGTAATGCCCATCCATCCAGATTCATGGCACCTTTTCGGAGTTCGCTGGCTTGGGAAATACTATTTTGCAGTACGCTTAACCTTTGGATGTAAAAGCAGCCCTAAAATATTCGACATGTTATCAGAAGCAGTTTGCTGGATCTTGTCAAACAATTATGCCATTCCCCACCTCATCCACCTTCTAGATGATTTTTTAATTATCTCACCTCCTGATGCCATTCCAGCCGCAGATATACTCACAGTGCAAAAAGTTTTTGCTGAGCTCGGAATCCCCATCGCACAAGAGAAATCTATGGGGCCCGCAACATGCATAGAATTCCTCGGGATTAAATTAGATTCGGCCAAATTCCAGGCATCCCTGCCCAAAGAGAAGATCGACCGAATAATCCTAGTCTCATCAAGTCTCCTCAAAGAAACCAAATGTTCCAAACGTGAACTCCTATCCTTGCTCGGACACTTAAACTTCGCTATGCGCATCATTCCACAAGGCCGCCTTCATATCACATCTCCTCTCGCTCGCGTCCTCTGCCCACTCGCTAGAAGACCAAATTTCAATAACTCCAGCATGTCGCAACGAACTCAGGCTATGGGTAATGTTCTTGAATCAATGGAATGGCCTATCTTTTTTTTATAGCAATCTCATTTTGTCACCCATCGATATCCAACTGTTCACGGACGCCGCCTCAATTGGCTTCGGGGTTTTACCAAGGTCGTTGGTTCGCTTCTCCATGGCCCCCGCAGCTCCAGGACACAACACAATCCTCAGCGCTATATGAGCTTTACCCCCTAGTAGTAGCGGCTTTTTTGTGGGGGAAAGAATGGGCCGCTAAAAGCATTGTAGTGCATTGCGACAACGAAGCAACAGTACATTGCATAAATAAAGGCCGTTCCCATGCACCTGCCATGATGCCACTTCTAAGGCGTCTCACGTGGATTTCAGCATGCGACCAATTCATCATAACGGCTAAACACATCCCGGATCAGAAAACCAAATCGCTGACTCCTATCTCGTTTTATGTTTCAGAAATTCAGGACGCTGTCTCCAGAGGCAGATCAGTCCCCAACTTCAGTGCCTCATTATTCGAACTGATATTCCCGTAACCCACCCATTGAAACCACTCCTCAATGCATCGCTCGACACCATCCTCCAAGCAGTGTCCCCCAGGACCCTCCAATCCTACATAACCGCTTGGAAAAACTTTAGAGCATTCCACAACTCTTACAACATGATGTTTCCAGATTTCTGTGAACTAGTGAAATGCTGTTTTACTAAACGAGGTTCAGGAGGGGGTACTCTGGGTTCGGGCCAAAATCCGAGCTCAAGCCCTCCCGGACAGCACGCCAAATACGCAATTAATATTACTCTCTATAAATTCTATGTAAGTGTGAACTAGTGAAACTCTTGCGATGGAGCGCTAGACACTTTTTTGCCTCGACTTTGATGTCCGACCATTTCTTTTTTTATTTCGGCCACGGTCCGAGGTTGTGAGGCTACAGCATTTACGGCGTCTGCAACCTTTTGCCACTCAACTGCCTTTTTGGCATTAGTAATGCCCACACTGTGCCCTCCAAACAAAATTGTTCTCCTCTTTTCCATCTCGCCAACGTTAACTTCTACTTCACATTGAGTGAAGTTAAGTTTTTTTTATTTCCTCTCTGTGTTTGCCATGATTTCGCAATCAATGAATATTAACTTGTGGGCATTTCACAGACTATTTATGCGCAACTATGGGTGTGACATGAAGCTGCAAAAGCTGCGCTACATTTAGAATTGATTGTGATATATTAAGGGAAAACTGGGTAGGATGTGCGTGCGCACGGTTTTATAAATCCTAATATTTCTGAAACGTCCTATGATTCATCCGTATGCCACTTCTGACACTAATCCTACACAAAGTTTTATAAATGAGTTAAAGTTTTATTATGTGTGTGCGTGGCAGTCGTCTGTAATTTTCATTTTTGTGTGAACTTGCCCTTTAACCAAAAGATTATTCAGATACAGTGGGTACGGAAAGTATTCAGACCCCTCAAATTTTTCATGGCCATGGTTTTGTAGCGCTCGCACCTCGCGCCCATCAATCAAACACAGAGGAAGTCAGGACAGAGACGGAGTGACGGAATGACATCTCGAGACAGCAGCTTTCAGGTAAGTTGAGTGAATTTTGCTGGTTGTGTGAATAAAATGAGTTAATCACAATGCTGATTAACTTAGTTTTGCAGCAGTTGCTACGTTTTAAATGAAGCAATAACTAGATCAACGGTTTGCATGAACTTTCTCTAGAACTGCTTCTGCCGTTCACAGATCAGTAACAACACTATATGTGTAAAACTGAGAAATAAAGGCAAAAATACATAACTTAGATGTCTTTATTTAGACTGACTGTTTCACAGTATCATTTGGTTCGCCTTTTCAGTAAAGTTACAGCAAAACTGATTTTCATTAGAACGCAGATTCCAAAAGTGGCTAACGCGTTAGCTAATTAGCTTAGTTGACCGCGCATTTTCCCCTCCAATTTTCTTTTGCATGTGTTAAGGTTACAGTGAAATCTGTATTTGTAATTTTATCGTGTCAGTTGGCCACAGTGTTTGCATTTTTACCATATGACTTTTTAAAAATGGCACGAGGATATCCCTGGGCGCTTAAATTTGCTCTTTGGCAGACTGTGATGATGCGTGTTGTAACGGTCGTATCATAGTCCTGCAAGATTTTTTTAAATTCATTTTTATGTTCAGTGTATGTAAGGACGTATTTTCAAAAATATCAATTAAATTTCGAAGACTAACATTAGTCCTATTTGAATTGTGAATTATCAAAATCTCAAAAACTAAATTAAATAACATTTAATATCTGCAAAACAATCTGACATGATCTGCCACATTAAAAGTTGTCTCGTTCAAATTGCTTAGATTTTGTATTTTTAGCTTGATCCAATTAATGGGCAGTTCTAAGCGCGAGTTTCTATGGCAACCAGAGCCTCTAACTGCAAGCTGCAGTGATGCAGAGAGGTTGAAAAAGAGAGTTGCAACAACATTTGATCTTGCCACCACGAGATCAGGAGGTTCATCTAGTTCTCAACGTATAGATATGTGTATGAAGATTCTTCATTAGCGGCTGTTTTGCTAAACTAACACAATACAACAAGACAGAAGCATCAGCTGACATTAAAAAGTAACCACTGTAAAAGTAAAACATTAAAAATACAATTTGTTAGAGGCTCAATGAGGCCTCCATAAGAGAGCAAAGCAGTTTACACTCTCAAGATCCATTAATATACTAACAACTTATTTAAGCCAGTCCATGTGAGTACAGTGGTTCAATATTAATATTGTAAAGCGACGATAATATTTTTGGTGCACCAAAAACGAAATACCAAATTATATAGTGATAACCAATTTCAAAACACTGCTGCATGAAGCTTCGGAGTGTATCGAATCAGCGAGTCAGTGGTTCGGAGCTCGTGTCAAACCTGCTAAACTGCTGAAATCACATGACTTTGGTGCTCTGAACCACTGAATCGATACGCTGTGTGGAACGGCATGAGGGTATATAAAGGACATTATTTTCAATTTTGGGTCAACTAACCCTTTAAGCAGCAGTTTTATTATATTTGCAACAATTTCTGGTAAATATTAAAGCCTAATGTGTTTTAATTACTACATGGATGACATTTACTGTAGCATCCCTGAATCTCACCACAATTTAAACAACACTTCTTTTATCCCTGCAGTTTCTCCAGAGATCCTCTCATGGTTCAATCCAGTCCGATGGGCAGGCGTTTGAAGCTGATGTGGACGTCATCATTTAAAATTATTTTCATATTGTTTAGTTTTGGTTGTTTCATGTTTTTTGGGGTTTTAAAAGGTTATAACGTTTATAAAGTTACATTTTATTTTGTAACTTTAGTTTAATTTTAGCTTTAGTCAGTCATGGTTCCTGTTTGTCATGTGCCCCCCTTGTGAATGTCATATTCAGATTTTTTATATGTTCATCAGTTCATATTTATTATTGTGTATAAATTGCCCTTGTGTTCCCACTGTCTCTTGTCTAGCTTTGTTCACTGTACCGCTGTTGAGTGCAGTTTTTATATAAATAAAATAAACTTCTCTCGGATTTACTTCAACTCTCCTTCAGTGGACTACATTACACATTCATTATAGACATGATTCATGGGGCCTTTTTAAATTGTATATCTTTCTAGATCTTTTTTTTTAATTCTCAATGTCTTCATTTTAAAATGTGAACGTTCTTAATTGGTTATTGTTTTAGTAAGGTGCTTTCATAAAATGAGTGTCATTTTATATGCAAAAATATTGATAACATTTATGCAGAATGTTTTTCATAATCTTAGAACAACCTTAAGAGAATGTTTATATAAGGAGATAATTATATGTTCTAATAACATTTTGAATAACGTTATTATAACCAAGCAAGAACGTTAATACAACATTTATATTAAAAGAAAATTGAACGTTCTAATAACGTTCTTATAACCTAATAAGAATGTTAATACAACGTCTAAAAAAGTGGACGCTTTTAACGTTCCTAGAACATTCAGAAATAAAGTTTTTATAACTTAATGGGAACATTAGGGAAACGTTTTTATAACCTAAAATTGTTAACTGGGTGCGTGCTCGTCCGCTGGAACCTGCCCAATCGTGACACCGCTGGAGTGATTGTTAATGAGATGAACAATACACGCCTCGTGAGCAGCATGACTTTTATTATGACGGGACACAGTCGCTGGTGCTATTTCCGCTTTTCCGCTCATGAGTATGAGGTAACGCAGCTCTGTTTATCATATTAGATACATTTAAGTGTGTTGAACATGATGTTATGCCGTTACTCTGTGCGTTCGCTTTAGAGGCTGCTATGACACTTGTTCACACTCCAGTGAGAGTAAAGCTTTTCTGCCAAATAAACCCGGAGACCGAGGGTAACGCAGATATGACGCCATTGACAGGCGACTCCCTCACACACTATGCTCAGACGTCCCGGCTCCTTGGTTAAAATAGCAATTTTCTCACAATTTACAAATAGTTAGAAACATTTGGGATATTGTAAGAACTCAACTGAACAAAATATATAACACTGGCCTCGTGGTTTTTGGATATTTTACTGCAAAAATACTACATAGTGCAGCTTTAATGTACACACAGCACCACATATTGACAGAAAAACAGAATTGTTGACATTTTTGCAGATTTATTAAAAAAGAAACACTGAATTAATCACATGGTCCAAAGTATTCAGAAGCTTTGCTCAGTATTTAGTAGAAGCACCTTTTGATCTAATACAGCCATGAGTCTTTTTGGGAAAGACGCAACAAGTTTTTCACACCTGGATTTGGGGATCCTCTGCCATTCCTCCTTGCAGATCCTCTCCAGTTCTGTCCGGTTGAATGGTAAACGTTGGTGGACAGCCATTTTCAGGTCTCTCCAGAGATGCTCAATTGGTTTTAAGTCAGGGCTCCGGCTGGGCCATTCAAGAACAGTCACGGAGTTGTTGTGAAACCACTCCTTCATTATTTTAGCGGTGTGCTTCGGGTCATTGTCTTGTTGTAAGGTGAACCTTCAGCCCAGTCTGAGGTCTTAAGCACTCTGGAGAAGGTTTTCCTCCAGGATATTACCTTACTTGGCCGCATTCATCTTTCCCTCGATTGCAACCAGTCATCCTGTCCCTGCAGCTGAAAAACACCCCCACAGCATGATGCTGCCACCACCGCATCACTGTTGGGACTGTATTGGACAGGTGATGAGTGCCTGGTTTTCTCCACACATACCGCTTAGAATTAAGGCCAAAAAGTTCTATCTAGGTCTCATCAGACCAGAGAATATTATTTCTCACCATCTTGGAGTCTTTCAGGTGTTTTTTTTTAGCAAACTCCATGCAGGCTTTCGTGTGTTTTGCACTGAGGAGAGGCTTCTGCCGGGCCACTCTGCCATAAAGCCCCGAATGGTGGAGGGCTGCAGTGATGGTTGACTTTCTACAGCTTTCTCCCATCTCCCGACTGCATCTCTGGAGATCAGCCACAGTGATCTTTGGGTTCTTCTTTACCTCTCTCACCAAGGCTCTTCTCCCCCGATAGCTCAGTTTGGCCGGACGGCCAGCTCTAGGAAGGGTTCTGGTCATCCCAAACGTCTTCCATTTAAGGATTATGGAGGCCACTGTGCTCTTAGAAAGTGCAGCAGACATTGTTTTGTAACCTTGGCCAGATCTGTGTTTTGCCTCAATTCTGTCTCTGAGCTCTTCAGGCAGTTCCTTTGACCTCATGATTCTCATTTGCTCTGACATGCACTGTGAGCTGTAAGGTCTTATATAGACAGGTGTGTGGCTTTCCTAATCAAGTCCAATCAGTATAATCAAACACAGCTGGACTCAAATGAAGGTGTAGAACCATCTCAAGGATGATCAGAAGAAATGGACAGCACCTGAGTTAAATATGTGAGTGCCACAGCAAAGGGTCTGAATACTTAGGACCATGTGATATTTCAGTTTTTCTTTTTTAATAAATCTGCTAAAATGTCAACAATTCTGTGTTTTTCTGTCAATATGGGGTGCTGTGTGTACATTAATGAGAAAAAAAAAGAACTTAAAGGATTTTAGCAAATGGCTGCATTATAACAAAGAGTGAAAAATTTAAGGGGGCCTGAATACTTTCTGTACCCACTGTACATACAAAATAAATACAATGTTACAAACTTGTTGTCCATGTCAGAATTTATAGTTGATATGAGTGACTTGTATGTTCAAGCCTTCCAAAAGCAGCACAACAAAAGGTCCAAGAAAGAAATCCGTAAAGAAAAGAAGAGGAATCAGAAAAAGAAGGGGATCAAGCCTGAAACAAATGATGAGACTGCTAGGATTGAGAGATCTCACAATGTGTTAGCAAAAATTATTAAACTGATGATGGTTCAAGAAAAGTTTGATGGGGAAATTAACAAGTTGGTGAATAAAATTGATAGTCTATGTACATCGGAAAATCAGCTATATTCATCTGGAAATAACAATGGTGTATAAAGGAATTTGTAGCAGTTGTGGCCCAAATGTTCTCTACCATTCTCCTTTTAAAGCGGAGAGGGTGTGTGTCTGAGATGCATCCTGTGAGAAGCGTCAGGGATTCTGCAACATGTGATAAGATCATATATGAGTTGGTGTTTTTGCAGCTTTTGCAATAAATTTTTGAGTAGGTGTTTTGTAACTTTTGCAAACAAGCTTTGAAGTGCTTGAAGATGACTTATGTGTTATGTTTTTGCAAATGTGAGTTATAATGCTAGTGCAAATAGGAGTTAGTCCAGCTTGCATTTGATCAAATAAGGTCTGTATTGGGAGGATCTTTAATCCTGAGTTTCAATAAAGGTGTGATGCATATCTGTGTTCGACGCCGAACTCCGTGGTGAAGACTACACGTTTTTATGTTGTAATTTGTATGCTAACACTTTTCAAAGTAATCCAAAGCATTGAATGGGGCAATGATTTTTTCTACCTCACTTAAAGTCTGAGTGTGATTTATTTCTTTACTTAACTATTATCTGAACCTGGTTATTAAACTCCATCGTGCTTCACAGAGGTCTGGACCTTGACACAGGATATCCCAGATATTTCTAACCAGTGGGCAGAGCTCCGGAACTTGAAGGTAAGGGCAGATCTTATGAGTTGTGCTGGTTTTGGAGAGGCAAAGCAAAAGCACAATTTAAGTGTAGGTGTCCTCTCGTAAATTTTAATATAAGACCAAATAGACAAGGCATGGCGGTACTGAGGTACTGTTTTTACACGCACGGGATGCACGTACTTGAGAATGCAGTCTTGTCAGAATATGGTTTTTATTCAATGCTTGACAAATAGTTAAATGTCAATCTAATGTGCCATGAGTGTATACATTTGATATAATTGGTTATTTCCTTTTTTAAATTAATTTTTAATTACGAGTTCTCTGCTGTCTGCTGGACCTAAGATGCAGGAAATGGTAACACTTTACAATAAGGTTGTATTAGTTAACATTAGTTAACGCATTAGTTAACATGAACTAACCATGAACAACCCCTCTGTTCAGCATTAGTTCATCTTTGTTAACGTTAGTTAATAAAAATACAGCTGTTCATGTTAGTTCACGGTGCATTAACTAATGTTAACAAGATTTTATTCATGCATTAGTAAATGTTGAAATTAACATTAACAAAGATTAATAAATGCTTTATAAGAGCAGTTCATTATTAGTTCATGTTAACTAATGCATTAACTAATACAACCTTATTGTAAAGTGTTACCCAGGAAATAGAGGCTGACATTTTTTCAGGAATCCTGCGGGATGGGAAACAAAAAAAAAAAAAAACCTTTCAGGGAGTGAGTGGGAGTGGGCGGGACCGGGAATCGAAATAACACAATAGCTGTGTCCCAATGTGAAGGCCGCATTCGAAGTGCGATTGCATCACTGTGGTGCAACGAAGGCTGCCGCAATTCGAAAGCGACTTCAAAATGTGTCCTGTTTCTCAGGCAAAGGAAGGGTACAACAGATGGACCCTTCGCAGTCTACCTATCCCAGAATTCATAGCACACCGGTGACAACAGGATTTGTTTGGACTGGGGCCTATTGCACAAAACTAGGATAAGGGATATCTTGATGATCTTGTCATCTGTATGCAAAATATAGTACACCTCTGTGGTGTAAACTTACCCTGAAGGCACACTCACACCAAGAACGATAGCGAAAGATAACTGTATATTGGCGGATAAATTGAGCCAGGATCGCCAAGATATCCCGGCTTAATCCCTTATCCTAGTTTTGTGCAATAAACACCTGCTCTGCATTCCCGCGGCACCAATTTCCCAGTGAAACGGTAACTCTGGTGTACTTTGGAGTGAGTGAGCGGTCTGAACATAACCTGGACGCTCCCGACACAACAGAGCAACCGCGCTTGAACTTGAAGTGAACTAAACGTCCTGTAGTGATGGCATTCACATTTATTTTTCTTATCATACTGTTGACACAGTAGCTAAAAAAATTCAAAGAAAAATAGGCTAGAAAAATTTGGTAATGCAAGTTATTTGTAAATGTAACAAAGTAATTGCTGTCCATTTTTTGTAATGTATAGGCCTAAGTTAAAAATGAAACAAAGTTCTATAGCCTACATTATTTATTTTTGTAAATTAAGATATTTGTAAATTAACCAAAGTAATATACATTGTTTATTGCAACTTGAAATGTGTAGGCTGAATAAAAGAGAAGTGGTTGTTCTGTAGCTGCATTCAGGGGTTAAAGTGGGCCGGAACGGGTAAATCAGATAAATTAATAAATAAATAGATCCAGCAGTCGCAGCATGAGAGCAGATGGACCGTCTCACACACAGCGCTGACAAATTTTACTGGCGCATTCGCCGCTCTATTGAAATGATAACGAGCGTCAGGCAGTCGCTTTATCCATTTGAATTTGATACAAGTAAAGGATCTGTTGTGAAACTAGCTGAATCAGACCTCTAGCTCCGACAATGTGAACGGAAGTGTTGAGGTAAACTATAGGCTGCTTTTATCAGATTAGGCCTAAAATAATGAGTGTGTGTGTGTGTGTACATATTGTGAATTAATTTATTAAACGTATTTACAGCGTTTGTAATAGGCTTTTTTCCTTCAGTGAATTAACTTGTCTAAGAAAATGCTTAATAAAATATAGGCTAAATTGACCCTATGTTTACTTTCTTTACTGACAGATTAAAAGACTGTCAGTCACTAACGTCCGCGGTCAGTTGTCACACAGGCCATTTAACGAGGCTCGGTTTTGTGTTGTCAAGTCTGGAATCGGGCTACTTTTACACTGTTGCTGTGGGTTGTTTGTAGCCTATAGTACGCAGGTTTAAGTTGTCTTTACTTTAGCAATATTTCTACCACCCACTTCTACACTTCAGCTGAGTCTGCATGTTCGCAAGCTACGCAGAGGACTTCTACCTGGCAGTCAAAGCGGCATTACGTTGTGAAAGTGTGGACTCAGAGGAAGACCGTGAGGATTTAAGGTGCCATGTGGGACAAGGCCACAGCTTCTGTCTCCAGAAAAAAGTGGTTTCTTCTCCTCCACACACTCGACACCTACTGGTGTAAAAATGTAATGATACAATCTATTTGAAGATTCAATCTATTTGATCTATTTTGATAAGATCCGTTACCGTAGATATATGTTTATATCTGAACTACAAACTTTTATCCTTGTACTTTGATAATTTGATTTACTGTAACACAGAAATGATACTGTTGAAAATACTGTTTGTGAAGCTATAGGCTACATAACTGCTCTCTCAGGGTCAGCGGCAGCGCCAACACAGATCTGAACGTTCGCCGTGATCGTACTTCTCAAAGCTTTAATAGACGAATCATGGTCATTTAGGAATAAGATCGCGTAGGTGTTTGATCTTTCAATGATTAATCATGCAGCTCAACAATATGTCTCATAGCGAAAACACAATCTCTTTTCAGGCCAGACATGATTATTAGACAGAGTTTGCATTAAAGGTAGGGTAGGTAAGGTTTTTTACAGCTTACCTACCCTTCCTCTTTTTATTGTCATGTGATTCATTAGCTTTAGTATGAATAGCCCAGTGTTTTTTTTTGTTTTTTTTTTGGTTGGCTCTCAGTTAACTTTTACCACAGTCTCAGACCTTTTTTTTAAGCATGTCTTCCTCTTTTTATTGTCATGTCATTCATTAGCTTTAGTATGAATAGCCCAGTGTTGGTTCTAGTCTTTGGTGTTGTACCTGTATGATCGTGTTTTCTGGTGAGTTATTCTGATGTTTTATTGCTTTTCTCTTGTATCTCAAGATCTAAAAAGGTAGGGTAGGTAGGGTAGGTAAGCTTTTTTTCCCCAAATTTGTTTAAACTTTCTTTATATATCAATACATAATTAAAATGTAAGTACTGTGAAAAAGAAAGTATAAAAATTGAGTGTCTGTAGACCTCTCACTGTTTTAAAGACGGCTCATTATTTCCATTCACTCCACCCCTTCTGGGCTCTTTCCAAAGCCACGCCCCCAAAACACATGAACACGCTCCGCCGACCAATCAGCTGGAAGAGCATTATTCACCTGAGACGAGCGGAGAAGAAGGAGCAGAGTGCATGTAGTGACATCATGTCAGAATCACATGTAATAAAGAATCTAACTTTATCAGTATGAATATAAACTAATAAGATGTCTTTTAGTACTCACTATCAAGCTAGAATACAGATACTGGTAAAGTTTAAAATATATTTTTGTTTGATTCGGTAACGAGCTAGTTATATTTATAAGGCAAAGCTAAAAACGGGTAGCATTGATACATGTTTTTCCAATAACATCAGTTATACTGTGATGAAGATGAATTTCGTGTAAGATTTATAACATAGGTATACGGTGTTTTGCATGTAAGCATTGTTGACTCTGATGAGGACTACACTCCGGAGACAAGTACCGCATCGTCGGCTCGAGGATAAGGGAGGTCGAGGCGAAGCAGAAGAGGTCAAGAGCGCGGGCAACTAGGGTCCGAGGAAGTAGAGGTGCGCATGTGGGCAGATCCTGTAGCAAAAGGGGTGGTCGCCATGGTAGCGAGAGAGAGTGACAGTCGCCCAAGCCAATCACTTGATTCGTCCCGAATGAAAATAATGAGCGGTGTTTATTGCAGATTAAAAAGTCTAGAGTCTAGAGTCTAACTCGATTTTTATACTCTCTTTTTCAGACTACTTACAATTTAATTATGTATTGAAATATAAAGAAAGTTTAAACTAATTTGGACAAAAGTGTTTTAGATCATTCTTACCTGCCCTACCTTTAAATCAGATTAAACCTGGATAGCTGCAGCTATGTAAATGCTGTTTTATCCATATCAAAATTAAAGTCTATTAAAGTAACAGATTCTGTTCAGATTTTGTGCTAAAATCGCAGTTCATCTCACTTAGTTTACCTGAAGTGGTATTTTTTTTTAATAGAAGCTATTAAATGTCTTATCATTAAAATATGAAAAATAAAATTACGGGTAGTAATAAACTATGATGGAATTGTTATGTAAAAATGACAATGCAGTACAGTCTATCGCAACCTCTGTCTCGACCACTCATCTTTTTTTTTTTTTTTTTTTTTTGTGTGGTTGGCTCTCAGTTAACTTTTACCACAGTCTCAGACCTTTTTTTTAAGCATGTCTTCCTCTTTTTATTGTCATGTGATTCATTAGCTTTAGTATGAATAGCCCAGTGTTGGTTCTAGTCTTTGGTGTTGTACCTGTATGATCGTGTTTTCTGGTGAGTTATTCTGATGTTTTATTGCTTTTCTCTTGTATCTCAAGATCTAAAATGATGGATTACTCCAAGCTTTTCAGCACTGTGTATGTTGCAGAATGGTCTGGTTGCCGTTGTTTTTACATCTGGTCCTTTGACAACATTTGAGTGTATTTGATTTTATAGATGTTAAAGGATTTGCAGGGCTCAATGCTAAGGATTGAGCCAGTGGTTCACATTTTTAATAGTGATGTGTCGTTCATGAATGATTCGTTCATTTTGAACTAATCTTTAATATGACTTGAGAACAACGGGTTGTCTCAGAGAGTGATTAGTTCATTTTGTGCTGACCATGCATGCGCAACATCCCATATGTTCTGTACAGGAAACAGAATTGATTAATTAATCTCTCGAGTCTTGGGTTTGAGTCATTCGTTCATCAAGTCTTTTTCAAGTCATTCGTTCATTTTACTAAATGTTTTGAAAAATGTAACATGTAACATTTTAATTAGATTCTGTTTAAATAAACAAAATGACTTGAAAAAAGATTGGTTCATTTTGCTGAACGAGATTCAAAGATCAGAGTCCGTAAAATGATCCCAACTTCCCACTACTAATTTTTACTTGCTCTGACCACAGCACAGAAAAGTAATTAAAAAAAAGGTTTTATTGTGTTTGACCTATTCAATCTTAATAAATAAGGCTCAATTCCAATTGTGATACCACAGCAAAAGCTACTAGCCTAACTAATATAAATGTCAAATATTATTAAAGACAAGTAACCAGTCTGTAAGAAAATAAATAAATCAAATTATAAATACAACAGAATCAATAATGAAGAGTGATTTTCAGGTTGTCTAACTGTAGATAAAACTTAAATACGCTGCATGTTTTAGTATGCGAGTCACGCTCGTAGTGTGTCATTTACAACAGACTTTCAAATACTCCTCCTATTTTTACCCAAATCGCCTCCAACTTAATTATGTCAAGACAAGGCTGATGTAAAATTGGAAAAAGCATTCTTGAAATCTTAAATAGTGTTGCCATGGTGATGCATCAAACATCAATACTTTATTCTTTAAATATTATAGTGTTTTCGAGCCTCTTAGTGTGCTTCAGGTTTCATGAAATGCATCACGCACGTCAGAGCTGTTGGCCAACAGGTGTAGAATAAAGCTGAGACATGGGCATGGAGGGCATTCTGTTGCAATTAAGTATTGGTGCCAGTTTTAGCTACAGTCACCAAACTTGGAACATATATTATTCATTACTCATCACATTGAAAAACTGTCAAAATTACAGCCGTTAGCTCTGCCCAACAGGAAATTGGCAATTTTGGGTTCGATGTAGGCTTTGATTTTTGATCAGTGTTTATATGTGAATATACTGTAAGTTAAATTAAATCTGTTCATCATATAAAGGTGTCGTTTCTCTTCACAAGACTTGGATTAAATCACTCAATTCAGATGAATTTGTTTTACAATGCCTTTATGATCATTTTGGATCTTCAAAAGTGTGACTGTCAATGAAGCGCAGAAATCTCTCAGGTTTCATTAAATGCCTTGCGTTATGTAAGATAAACAAGATTCGGATAGGTTTGGAATGACATGAGAGAACTGACATTAGGATTTACTTCGGAGCCAAACATTGTCTACATCGTCAGTGTTCCTGCGAAGAGTGTGTTCTACAGAACAAGTGTTGAAGGAGCTCTTTCGGCTAGTGATACGGCACTTTACAGCGGCGGCCGCGAGTCAGAGAAAAGGCGGAAATCAAATTCCTTCTAAAAGAGCTAAACGGTTTGACCCTGCGTCTTAACAAGATGTCATTCAAACCGTGTGTTTCTGGATGCAGCCGGTTTCTGTCCCCAGCTGACGGGCACGATCGCTGTCTCACGTGTTTGGGCGTTCAGCACGCTGAGGCGGCATTCGTGAATGACTCATGGTCCCACTGCGGGAATATGACCATCGCAGTATTACAGTCTAGGCTCGACTTCCTCAAGCGGGGAGCGGCCCCATTGCGCATTCCCCGATCTAGCGGTCCTCCCGTTACAAAGCAGAGGGCTGCTACTTTGGCTAATGCCTTTGGCGGAGACCTGAGGGTTACACTGAGGACAACCCCGACGGGACCCCAAGCCCCTCGGTTTCCTCCCCCCTCCGCTGCGCCGGTTGAGTTGCCGAAGGAGCGTTCCGGTCCTTCCCATGGGGGGCCGGTCGTTACTTTCGGGGCTCCGGTTGAGGATATGATGCATCGGGGGACGAGCTAATGGACTGCAGAAATGAGGACTCGGCTGCGTTGCCCCCTTCGGGTGTGGTAGCGTTGCCCGAGCCTGATCCGGAGCTCACGGCTATGCTTTCCCGGGCTGCCGTGAGTGTCGGGCTCGAGTGGAACCCTCCACCGTGTCCCAAGCCCTCACGGCTGGACGATTGGTACTTCGGGATGGCCCGTGCTGGTTTTCAGCGCCCCGCCCCGGTACCTTTCTTTCCGGAAGTGCATCAGGAGCTCAGGAAATCGTGGATGGCGCCCTACAGCGCCAGACATCAAGGAAGTGGCTCCTCCGTCCTCACCACCCTTATTGGCGGCGTGGCTAAGGGTTACGTGGAGATCCGTGTCTCCCCTCCCGTGCGTGTAAGTTCTAGTCCACTCTCAAGTTCTCGTGGACCTCGCTCTCAGAGCGACGAAAGTCACCGCAAGCTCCCTGGGTCGGGCGATGTCCACTATGGTGGTCCAGGAACGCCACCTGTGGCTGAACCTGGCAGATATGCGTGACACCGACAAGGTGCGGTTCCTCACCGCCCCTGTCTGCCAGGCCGGCCTTTTTGGTGACTCCATCAAGAACTTCGCCCAGCAATTCTTGGTGGCCCAGAAGCAGACGGAGGCGATCCGAAGCATCCTGCCCCAGTGGCCCGGTGCTGCCCCCACCCAGCCGTCGGTGGCAGCGCCTCCGCCAGCTCGTCGCCGAGGGCGCCCTCCTTTGCCGCCTCCACCCCTGCGAAGCCCAAGCAGCAGCCTCCACCCGGGCAGCAGGCGGCCGGGCGCAGGAGCACTGCCCAACCCGCTCAAGGTTCCGCTAAGTCTGCCGGCAAGCGTAAGGGCAAGCGACCCTGAGACGGGCAGCCCAGGGAGAAGAGGAGCTGCCCCCCCCCCGGAGGAGGACCAGGGGGAGAATACAAGGAATTCCAACACCCTGCCGCTGGCTCTCCGGAGTCCAGCTGTACCTACATTCTCAATAAAAGAGCATTTTTCTCCCTCCCTGGGCTCCAAGAGTGCCAGGTTGGCAGTGTCCCCTCTTCTCGCCAGGGGGCAGCACCGTGGGCACCGAGGACACCAACAGGCCTTCTCACCCACTGCCTGCCCCACCCTGGAATATTCGGTCAACACTCCGGGCCGCCCCCGGGTCTCCCGAGTCGGGGCCGAATATTCCATCTCTCTGCCTCCGGGCAGTGGGCAGCAGAGTGGACACTGGGGACGCCACCAGGCCTTCCCACCCACCCTCTGTCCAAACCAGGAGTGCTCAGGCAACACTCTGGGAGGCCCAAGGGGGGCATAGCACTCCGCCTCGCTGCCCCACCCTGGGTACGTCTGTGGTGCCATTGGTCCCACTTGTGGCTAGGTCTCCCCAGGCCGTCTCGCTGGCTCATCCTTACCATCAGACTCGGCTACGCAATTCAGTTCGCTCACAGGCCTCCCAAGTTCAGGGGCATCCTCTTCACCTCATGCCCATGTCAGCGGTCAGAGATCGAAGTCATACTGGCGAAGGACGCGGTCGAGCCGGTTCCTCCAGCCGAAATGAAGTCGGGATTTTACAGCCCCTACTTCATTGAGCCCAAGAAAGGCGGTGGGTTAAGACCGATCTTGGACCTGCGTGTTCTGAATCGGGCCCTACACAAGCTCCCGTTCAGGATGTTAACCTGAAGGACGCGTACTTTCATGTTTCCATTCTCCCGAGACACAGACCGTTCCTATGCTTTGCGTTCGAGGGGAGGGCATATCGCTACAAAGTCCTGTCCCTGTCGCCCCGCGTCTTCTCGAAGGTCGCGGAGGCAGCCATTGTTCCGCTCAGAGAACGCGCCGTTCGGATTCTCAACTACCTCGACGACTGAACTGCTTCAATACGTTCAAGGGCAGGACAGCGGTCCCACTGAAATCTTTTCAGAGGCTCCTGGGGTATACGGCATCTGCAGCCACGGTAACGCCACTCGGATTGCTACATATGAGACCGCTGCAGCACTGGTCCCGAGTCCCGAGATGGGCGTGGCAGAGCGGCAGGTACCGGGTCTCAGTCACCCCGTACTACCGCCAAACCTTCAGCCTGTGGTTGGACCCTTCGTTTCTGGGCGGAGTACCCGCCAGAATAGGTGTCCAGGCATGCTGTGGTCTTCACGGATGCCTCGTCCACGGGTTGGGGGGCCATGTACAACGGGCACGCAGTTATGGGTCTGTGGACGGGGCCCCAACTGCGTTGGCATATCAACTGCCTGGAGTTACTGGCAGTACGTCTCGCTCTGGGCCGCCTCAGAAAGCCGCTCCAGGGCAAGTACGTACTGGTCCGCATGGACAGCACTGCAGCCGTTGCGTACATCAACCATCAGGGTGGTCTACGTTCCCGTTGCATGCTCCAACTCGCCCGCCATCTCCTCCTTTGGAGTCAGAAGCATCTGAGGTCCCTTCGCGCCATCCATATCCCAGGTGTGCTGAACCAGACAGCCGACGAGCTCTCTCGACAGCTGACACCTCCGGGAGAATGGCGACTCCATCCCCGAGACGGTCCAGCTGATATGGGGCCTCTTCGGAGCCGCGCAGGTAGACCTGTTTGCCTCTCCAGAGTCGACCCATTGCCAGTTGCACTATTCCCTGACCGGGGGCACCCTCGGCACGGATGCACTGGCACACAGCTGGCCGCGGGACCTATGCAAATATGCGTTTCCTCCAGTGAGCCTTCTCGCACAGACACTGTGCAAGGTCAGGGAGGACAAGGAGCAGGTCTTGCTAGTTGCGCCTTACTGGCCCAACCGGACCTGGTTCTCCGAACTAACTCTCCTCGCGACAGCCCCTTCTTGGCCGATTCCCCTGAGGAGGGACCTTCTTTCTCAGGGACGGGGCACTCTATGGCGCCCGCGTCCAGACCTCTGGAACGGAGGTTCTAGGTGGGCTTCCACAAGAAGTGGCAGACACCATCACTTCCGCCGCGAAGACCCCCGAAGGTGCTCGGTTAGTGTCGTGCTCTCCTTTCTGCAAGATGGGTTGGAGCGACGGCTGTCTCCCTCCACCCTGAAAGTGTACATCGCAGCAATAGCGGCGTATCACAACGCAGTGAATGATAAGTCTTTGGGGAAGCACGACCTAATCGTCAGGTTCCTCAGAAATGCAGACAGTCCTCCTGCTTTGGCCTCTATCAAGAGGGTACAGGACCTGCACACACTTTCGGTCGACGATTCGTGGCTAGAGTTCGGACCGGGTAGCTCTCAAGTCATCCTGAGACCCCGGCCCGGATATGTGCCCAAGGTTCCCACTACTCCCTTTCGGGACCAGGTGGTGAACCTGCAAGCGCTGCCTTTGGAGGAGGCAGACCCAGCCCTGGCATTGTTATGTCCCGTCCTCGCCCTTCGTGCCTATATCGACCGGACTCAAAGCTTCAGGACCTCAGAACAGCTCTTCGTCTGTTACGGAGGCCAGCAGAAGGGAAAGGCTGTCTCCAAGCAGAGGTTAGCCCACTGGATAGTGGATGCTATCGTCTTGGCTTACCAGTCCCTGAATCCCACTTCAACAAAGGAGGCCAGCATCCCTGTCGAGTTGGTAGGGATCCCAATTCGTCGGTCAGTTCCGACATACGTCGAACGTGACCGACTGAAAGGGAATGTCTCGGTTATGTATGTAACCCTCGTTCCCTAAAGGAGGGAACGGACAGTACGTCCCGTCGCCAGGTGCTGTGCTTCCGCTGAAGGAACGGCCACTAGTTTGGCTCCTCAGCAGAAAAGCGAGTATGTGGTGTTTCACTTCCGTATTTATACCTGCGATGCGGGCGGAGCGTGGATCGCATGCCAATGCCTATTGGCTCATTTAGAAACACTCGAAGCAGATTGGTCTCTAAAAATAGATTCCAATTCGTCGGTCAGTTCCGACGTACGTGTCCTTTCCCTCCTTCAGGGAACTAGGGTTACATACGTAACCGAGACGTTTCCTCAGTTCATTGTCTGGTATTTGCCTTGGATTACTCCTTGAATAAAGTGTATTCTGTACAGTGGATCCTTGCCTCAATTCTCCTTTGCTCCACACCTTAAAGGGTTACTTCAGCAATTAGCATTAAGTTTTGTATCAGTAGAAACCCGGAAGAATACGAGAGAATAATGTATTTTATTTATGGAAAAAATCCTCAGATGACGCAAATATCGTCATTTTGTGTCATCTGAGGAGTTTTTGTCCAGAGGCTGAAGACTACAGCCCGCAGGAGGCGCTATTTCCACGTTTTTAACATCGCACTCACAGCACTCGGCTCGGGAGCTGCGGAGATTCATGTAAACGGAGCGGTGGAGAGCAAAATGAAAAGCAAAAAGCTTCCAAAGACATGAACTGAAAATGCGCCAGACTGATCATGCCGTGACACTCAATCGGCTCACTCACATTATACTGAACAGACACGTTCAGTTTTTAATTGTAGTGTCTCTAACTGAACTGATTTTATGAAAATGAACGCGGTGGGCAAGTGATTTAGTAATCCACTAGAGTGGCCTCGGGCAGCGAAGTCCATTCTGGGAGTTGTTGTCTTACATCCCCATGAGACAAAAATACATTTTCTCAGTTATATTTACCAAATTAAAAAATAATTTCTCATTTCTACTATATTAATGACCCAGTTTAAATACAGATTCATATTCCCAGCGCTGAAGTACCCCTTTAATAATACCAGCAGACCCATTAAATATATTTATGTAAAGGAAAAAAAACCTTGGCGGAACCAGACAGCAGCAGACATTATATCTAGCTACATAATGTGTTATACGAGTTATGGTCATAATGATTTCTGTCTATTTAGTGGTAACATGAGAACAGATTTTTTTTATGTACTGGCTCAATAAAACTGCTCAATAAAACCGTGTGTAAAACTGTAGAACATCAGACTGTGAATTAAGTACTTCTAATTATATTCTCTATAATGCTTTTAACAGGTTAAGCTGTCATGGCTACTGTGAAGACTTTCCTCACTTTCCTTTTTCTGCTTCTGAACAGCTGTTTCGGCTCAGACATGAATGTTAATGATGGAGAATGTAAACCCATCGAGGACACCACACAAGTATTCTGCGAGTGTCATAAGATTTTCCGCGGTCCAGCTTGTATTATTGACTATGCAGCTCTTGAAGATAAAATCAATGGTATGATCTATAAACCAGTCCCTGATCTGACAGCAATTTATTTTAGTGTGAAGGAGCTGAAAGACTACACACAGGAAATAGTTGAGTCTGTCCGACATGACATCCAGTGGACACAGATCTTTGTGAAATACAGCAATGTGATTCAGAAGTTTCGAAACATCAGCACACTGCATACCCAACTTAAAAACAGTACAATAACCCAATGCCACTATATTTCTGAAATTAGAGCTCAGTTAACAGGGGGAAACTCTTTTCAATATTATCTCACAGACTTTCACCACATGATGATGGGCACTGAAGACAAACACAGTATTCTTGATATTTTTCGCATGTCATTGATCCAGGACTCACAAAGTCAGCCTGATGAGCCAGTGGGATGCACACAATCCTACAGCAAGCAGATTGATTATTTTGTGCGCTACATGTTCGCCCTTGAAAAGGAATCCGTTTTAGCCTGGTCAAAATATCTACTGGTCACTGGAAAATCAGAGAACATTGATTTTCTTGAGAGGTCTTTTCAGGACTATGTCTCACAGCAGTGGATACTCTTCAATAAAAATGGATGTGGCCCTCTAAAGGCTGGGGATCTTCAGAACAACCACTGCGAGAAGCCCTACCACAGCACAGCCCAGCAGCAAGTGAAGATTAAATGTGGTGGATCACACAAGCCCTTCCCGAGATCGCGGTGTGCTCTGGAGGGAAGTGGAGTGCCTTACCTGTGTGCTACGCTGAGCAGGTAAACGGGCGAGTCGAGTGTAAATCTGAAGGTGGAGCCACTGTGTGCAAGGCCTCGTGTTCAGCTGGCTTTGGCTCCGCCACACACCCTCGGCCAGCTGAGTACAAATGCTCACAGCAGCCCTGTCCATCCTTCACACCACACAAGTGTAACAACTGCACACAAAACAGCGTTTGTAAGGACAATGAGGTCTGCACTGGCATCTTCGGCCAATGTCGTGATGCATGCCTGGTCAACCCCTGTGGAGTGAACGCCAAATGCTCCTCCTCCAATCACGACAGGAGCTGCACCTGTGTGAGCCCGTGGAAAGGAGACCCATACCAGGGCTGCAAGAGTCAGGACCTCCAGTGGGATCAGACCGGAGGAGTTCCCAGCAGTATGAAAACTCTTTTACTTTACACATACTCACATTAGATTAGGCTGATTCTTAATTTGAATGTGCTTCACAAATCATTACATCTTTAAGCACCTGAGCTCCTTTATTAATGAGCTTTTTCTTACAGTTACAACCAGTGTTGGGGAGTTACATCATTTAATTACAAAATAAATGTAACTGTAATCCATTACAGATACCGAGAAAAAATGTCTGATTTTGTGCTGGCGGTGTTTTAAAATAAAATGATTCTCTATATTATGTATTATAAAACTTAATTCAAGGGATGACGTATTTTGAAAGACTGACAGTAATCAGTATTGAGTACAGAAGGTTAACCCTGCCTGGTTTAAATGTTAACAGTTCTAAACATTCATTAGAAATTACTTTAATAAAGTAACTGAAATAGTCACACTAATTTTAAATAGGGTACCTTTGTAACCTGGTTTGAACAACCGTACCTGATCCCATGTAATGGAATTACAAAATCATGTACTCGAATAACAATATAATTCACTGATAAGCCCAGAAAACTGTAGGACAGATCTTTTAGGGAAAAAAATGTGTCTAAGACAACAGCCTTGTGTTCAAGCTAGAAAAAGCATTGGACTTGATTGACCCATCCTTGTGGTTTACAGATGCTGTTCGTTCTAAAACCCAACTTGCGGTGTGCAGAGCCATTGGACCTGACGGCGGGTGGCACAGTGGATTTGTAAAAGATCAATACTGCACCTATGAATATGACTGGGGTGTGAAAACGGCCAATAGTTATGAGGTAACTCAGTACAGTACATTATATTTATACTTAAAACACTACAGATAGCAAACACATAGAGGACATTTAACAAACTGTAGTCAAGGAGATATCTCTCCTATTTCTTCAGAACTGAAATGACTGTATTAATAATCTGCAGGTTCTGGTTGATCCGTGTGGAGGACGTGGTTGGAAATGGATGGAGGGGGTACAGGCTAACATGGTCTCGTATGACGAATCAAAGAGGTTTCCGGGAGTTAAATACTACGTGTGTAGGTTAGTGACTATACAAATTAAAATCATAATACTCTTCTTGCAAATACATAAACATTTATGAAAAGTTGATATTTGCAAACTTGAACTGAAAAATAATTGAATTCAGTGGATAAATATATGTTTATGTTGATAAAATGTCACGTTGTGCACGTCTGTGATGTGTTCTAATGTGCTCTTTTTCTCCCAATAGTGGGAAGAGTGACGGCCTTGTAGGGAAGCTTTTCAACACACGACATGGCTTCCTGTGCCATATTCCCAAGAACGGAGATTCCAGGGATGAGAATTTCTATGCTCTTGTTCCTCAACCATGTCTCTGAAGACAATTGCTGTGTTTCAAAAGTTGTAAAAGTACTTAAAGTAATGTGTAACACTCAGCCTGGTAAAGGCAGTTTACATAAAATACCACGGTACTTTATCCCTCTTTCTAAAGGTGTTCAAATAAAATTCTCACAATAACAACCGCATAGTTGTCAACCCAAAGTGTATTGAAGAAGCAATCCCAAACAACCAATATATACAATACATAAAGATAAGAAAAAAATGTATAGAAAATTCAGTTCCAGTCCTGAGTGTGTGTGTGTGTGTGTGGTTGTGCGTTGAATCGGCCTCACCGGGTCTGTTTAAAGCCCGGGAGCTCGACGTAATCGAGCGCTATCCTGTGTTGGATACCCAACGAGAAATAGTACAGACTTGTATTTCCTTGGGGGAGATAAACATCCACAGGCTGTGATAGCCCACTCGTAGTGTGTATATCGATCGATCAATCGCGTAATCCAGAGGTAACGTTACTTTGAGAGCGTCCTCTCTCGAGCGCCGGGAAACCGGCTTCTTTTATCGGATGTACCACATCAGCTGTCTGGGCCATGACGTCACGGGGATTCCCTGGAGCTCCCGACCGAAGTCTCGCATGAGTAAGAACGGGAACAAACACATTTCCGGGCAATATACGACAGGGGAAAATATATATACTCAACAGCTGTATTCTGTTCATAATTAAAATGAATTAACTGCAGTATAAATATCCCCCTTGTATGTGGCTGCGCTACATAGATTGGCGTAGTCGGCAGGATAGTGGACAGTATCTCCGCCTGTCACGCGGAGGCCAGCCGCACGTAGGTGTAGAGCGCTGCCAGCCAATAGAAAGCGAGGAAAATGCAGGGAGGCGGGCCAAAAATTGGACACAAAATCTTAGGTTCGAACCCCGCCTCGACCACAAATACTATCACATGTATTTAAAGTCATTGTTCATATAGATTTGCGTAACGTATGATAAACATGCATAAACAAGCATTGAACAGAAATTATTTTTGTTTAAGGTCTGCAAAAGTATTAATTAATTACAATTATAATAGTTCAGTTGTGGTCATTAATATTTTAATAATTAAAATAGTAAAATATGATTAATTAAAATGATGATATATATATATATATATATATATATATATATATATATATATATATATATATATATATATATATATATAAAATTAACATTTTATATTTTGATACATACTTTAAAATAACTTTGCTAAAGAATGTAAAATTATACAGTTTAAATTGACTTTACTATGTGCATTACTTTAATTGATACTACAGTGTTATATTAACAATTATAGTAACATTATTTATAATCGTTTTTCATAGATACATTCGACAAAAAAATTAAAACAAATACAGTGCACAAAAATAAGAATCTGTAAGAGCTGTATAGGATGTGTATAATTATTTGAAATTATAAAACTATTTAAAATGATTAATAAACAAATATGGAGTTTTGTTATAGTAATATATTTTATTATTATTAATTGTGATTTTTTTTTACATATTTTTAAAGTCCCTAAAATATTATAATCATATTAAAATAAGATTTACATATATGAGTCATTTCTTAAGAGTTTTCTTTGTCTAAGGTGTCCAAAATGACCTTGCCATTGGCAATGTTTTACTTATTTATATTTAAAATGAAAACACCATACAACATTCCGATGTTATAATCCTGTTTTTGTATATTTTTATTGTATTCTATATTAATCCTCCATTAGGATAATGGAAAATGAATATATATTGCAACTTTTTAATCAGACATTGTCAACATTTAGTGTTAAAGGAGAATGTGAAATGAACAGTTTTTCTACATGAGGATAATAATAAAAATGGTAAAATAAGTACCAAAAGTTTTAGAACATACAAGCAAGATCAAACACATATTTACAAATACACAAGATATATTTTTTAAAGATGTCTTTCCAGAATACCAAAATTGAGAGAGAGAGATAGAGATAGGAGAGCATGCAACAAACAACGTTATTAATGCACAACAGTATTACAGTGTTTTACTATTTAAAACTTATTATATAAACTATTACACAATGACTCATTATATGAATTACTATTGAACAACCAATCAGAAATGTGCAGGGGCACATAGACACACCTTAACCCTAATTATTTTTCTTTCAGCAATCCACCTCTGTCTCTCAGCCTCATAGAATGGGGACTGCTGAAACTCAGTCCATGTCATCTGTGCATTCATTCCCTGCGCCTGATACAGGAGAGCACTTTAGCAGGACAGTATATGTATTTTCCTGCCACTCCAGGGAAACCAGTATGGATGTGAGGGCTAGTGGGTCCTTGTTTTAGTGGCTGGTGGCAGAACCTGCACAGACGCCCAGAAGGATGCT
Organism: Gobiocypris rarus; assembly: GCA_023029165.1. Lineage (NCBI taxonomy): Eukaryota > Metazoa > Chordata > Actinopteri > Cypriniformes > Gobionidae > Gobiocypris > Gobiocypris rarus. Next base: position 3,354,315 of record CM040923.1, read on the forward strand.
CCTCTAAGGATTTCCGTTTGCCTCTTTCCTCAATCACCCTCTTCCTTTCTGCCCCCCTCTTCTTAGAGGCCTCCAGTTCCCTCTGAAAGAAGGGAGTCTCTGCAAAATCTTCAAATGGCATCCTGGGGTTGGTCAGGCCCTCTGCAGAGTATGCCTCAAAGACCTTCTTGGAGCAGTAAAAGTATTTCACATCACCAGCCTGATGAAAGAAATGCACAGAGGAGCCATCACCCAGGTAGCGAGACTTTGGCTGACCACATGCTAAACAGGACCTAATTAGTTTTTTGTGTGTCTGCTGTTGTTGTTGCAGGGCTGCCTGTTGTTTCTCTAGGATGTCTTTAACCATCTTCTCAACAGCCACCTTGGTCAGAGGGACATCTTCAGGAAAACTCTTTGCCGGTGGATTGTATGGGGCAGGTGGCAGTACTGACACTGGGACACTGATGGTTTCACTGCCAGAGTTAAGATGTTGCCATAACTGTTGTGTCTCCAGGAGCTTTTCTGGGCTGGTGTTGAGAGATGCATTTGCATTCTTTTTTTTAGCGAGGTGTTTAATGTACCTGCTAATATGTTGTTTTGTCGTTGAGTGCAAAAGGCTGTTGGGGTCAGTGCAGGCACTCTGTACCATAGCAGCATACTCAGCATCCACCTGTTTGAGAAGATCCTTGCTCCCATGGTGCTTTGCCAAGAGATGATCAATGGCATTTCTCATCGGATCTGTCCATCTACTATGGTCCAGCACAAAGACTCGACCACCCGTTTTGATTGGTCCAGTGCGAGCTGCACGCGGGGAGGCAGCGATGGGCAATGGCGGTGTGCTCAGCAGTTCTACAAAAGATAAACAAAATTACTTAAATTATTTGTCTTTGTGGCAGTTAACACACATTAGTGCCTGTTTAAATAATGTATTTACCTGCAGCCAGTAGAAACTCCTCCGACCTTTGATCCTTCACTGTCACAGTGCCGGGTGTGATGTTATGGTGGAATAAGACAGACTTTGGAGTGACCGGCTCTGTGGGAGGATGGGTCTTGGCAAAGCTTGAATCATCTAAACAATCCTGAAATAAAAGGTATTGAATGTTCACAATATTATATAAACATATAAACATATATCATATTTCACAATATAACTTCTGTATTTTTTTTATTCAAATAAATCCAGCTATATGGAGGCTTCTTTTAATTAATAAAAAATAGTTTGACCCCCAGTTAAAATATAATGATGTAGCATTCCCTTCAAGTAAAGCAACAGAGTAATGACATACCTCAGGTGTAAGTGAGGGCAACAAGCCAGATGATAAGTCTTCCTGCATCTCCACATCTCCAGAGGCTGACTTCCTACACTTGTGCTTCTCAAAGTCAAGAGGCACTGGACGACAACCTGGCTCCACATACTGAAGGCCAAACCTCTCTCCTGTGTCCCTGCAGGAGATATGCAAGGCTGATATTTGTGCTGCCCTGTGACTGTCACAGATGCCCTGTTTATCTCAATCATTAACACAGGGTCAAACACTTCAGGTAAGACAACCCCAGGCTGCTTCAGGTCCACCAGCCGCTGATAATTCCAGCGTGCCACCCCAGTTATTCCTGTGCGTGGAACAGCTCAGGAGAGACACGATTGCCTGTTACCCATTGAGCCTGGTGAAAATGAAACCCTTCCTGCTGTGAGGTGCCTCTGACAGGGATCCAGATGGGCACAGCAGCTCCTTCCCTTGACATGATTCAGCTGCAAGGTCCCACCATGCCTGTAAAGAATTCCTTCCTCCACTTCAGGGTCACTCAGGCAGCCTCTAAGGATGTGAATGCGCTGAATCCACCACAATTTTAACATTGATGGTTTAAAAAGGAAGATGTTGTTGGGATCCTTTGCTAGATGGAAATGCTTAAGTACTTCTTCCACTCTTTGAACCAGCTCTCTGGGATGTGGCACTTTTGTCCTGCAGTGCTCTCTGATGTGCTGCTTGGTGGGATTAGGCTCAATACCACAGAATGTGTATACGTTTTTCAGTTTCTCCAGGTCACTCTGATCCACTACAGAGAAGGCAGAAGAGAGGAACTGGCAGAAGGAACTATACAGAGGATGGTGCTCCAAACACACTCCTGGTGAATCGCCTCATACAGTGAAACAAGTCCAGTTTCACAACAATGTCCTCATTGTACTTCATGCACGAGGCACATGAATTCTTGAGGTTTCCTGCGGTAACATCTGCCACAATAGCTTCAGTGGTCCTCCAGGATTCCCACTGCAGGTGCTCATGAGGTGCTGGGTCCATCACTCTGAAAGCGGCACAACAGTCCCTAAATACACATTAGGAACAAGAAGAAAAGATTTTCAGTTAAATGTATTCATTATCTTTTACTACACTACTTGATGTGTTGTGTGATGAGATGTGGTGCTTCATACCTGTCCACCCACTGATACTTGGCCTTGGGTATGCCAGCAGCACTGTAGCGATTGGCCAGCCCACAGTACATTGATGCTAAGGACTGCTCACTCTCAGATTGCACCATCACCCAGGACAGGATCATCCAGTTCTCGTTCATCACAGCGTAGGAGGACATTGTGCCAGTTGAGAGTGTTACTTTTCTAGCAACTTTGCGTGTGTGATCTGACCTGAATACCTGTCCAAATGTGCCTTGCAGGACCTGAGTGAGAGCTGCCTCTTGCCGCTGATATTCATTAAGAAGACACTCTACTAGATAGTGTGCACTCACAGAGACCCCATGCCACCCATCAGTGTCCTCATAACCCCAAAAGGTTCTGGTGTTTCATCCTTCCTCAGTGCCCCAGTGATAGTCTTCTGGCCATACAGACCTGCTTCAGCATCCCTGATGTTTTGCACGCTGAGCAGGTAGGCTAGATGAGCTCTTTCATACTTTACGTGAAGCGCCTCAGACAGCTGGTTGGCCATATCATTTGGCGATTTTCCAGATCGCCTCAGTTCATCCATCACTGTTTTACCGATTGCTTTCTTATGGGTGAGGAAGGCTGGTAAGATGTTGGTGAAACGGTTTGGGAGCATGTCTAGCCACTGGGGTTTATCGGCGAACCAGTATTTTTGCATGCTTTACAGCACAGGCGAGAGGAAAGGATGTAATATTGTCCACTCACACCAAGAATCACTCTGGGTCTTCCCACACCAGAGGAAACAACCTGAGGATTTGAACAGCTGTAGAGACAAGGCAGGATGTAATTGTTTCTGACCCTTTCCATTATACTGTGCTCAGGTTTCCAGATGAAGAAGGGATGGAGCTGGAAGTATTTTGGTGATGGCAGGCCTGTGTTGGTTTCTATAAGTTCAGGCTGAGGAGGATAACGCCACAAGGAAACCATGTTCATAAGGTGTCTCACCGGTCGTGATCCTGGCCAGAGCCCCATATCTTCCATCTCTGTTTTCATCCAAATTTTTTGATGGAGGGAGCAGTTCCAGCGGCTAATATCTTGAAGGTACACAGGGTTTCTGTCTGTGTGGAGGGCACTGGGGCATGTTCAGCAAGTACTGACAGTGCAGCTGGTGGAGGTGCAGTGGATGGTGGAGGTGCAGTGGATGGTACTGACAGTGCAGCTGCTGGAGGTGCAGTGGATGGTGGAGGTGCAGTGCGTGCTGACAGTGCAGCTGCTGGAGGTGCAGTGGATGGTGGAGGTGCAGTGCGTGCTGACAGTGCAGCTGCTGGAGGGCGTGCTGACAGTGCAGCTGCTGGAGGTGCAGTGCGTGCTGACAGTGCAGCTGCTGGAGGTGCAGTGGATGGTGGAGGTGCAGTGCGTGCTGACAGTGCAGCTGCTGGAGGTGCAGTGCGTGCTGACAGTGCAGCTGCTGGAGGTGCAGTGGATGGTGGAGGTGCAGTGCGTGCTGACAGTGCAGCTGCTGGAGGTGCAGTGGATGGTGGAGGTGCAGTGCGTGCTGACAGTGCAGCTGCTGGAGGTGCAGTGCGTGCTGACAGTGCAGCTGCTGGAGGTGCAGTGCGTGCTGACAGTGCAGCTGCTGGAGGTGCAGTGGATGGTGGAGGTGCAGTGCGTGCTGACAGTGCAGCTGCTGGAGGTGCAGTGGATGGTGGAGGTGCAGTGCGTGCTGACAGTGCAGCTGCTGGAGGTGCAGTGCGTGCTGACAGTGCAGCTGCTGGAGGTGCAGTGCGTGCTGACAGTGCAGCTGGTGGAGGTGCAGTGCGTGCTGACAGTGCAGCTGCTGGAGGTGCAGTGCGTAGACAGTGCAGCTGCTGGAGGTGCAGTGGATGGTGGAGGTGCAGTGCGTGCTGACAGTGCAGCTGCTGGAGGTGCAGTGGATGGTGGAGGTGCAGTGCGTGCTGACAGTGCAGCTGCTGGAGGTGCAGTGCGTGCTGACAGTGCAGCTGCTGGAGGTGCAGTGGATGGTGGAGGTGCAGTGCGTGCTGACAGTGCAGCTGCTGGAGGTGCAGTGGATGGTGGAGGTGCAGTGCGTGCTGACAGTGCAGCTGCTGGAGGTGCAGTGGATGGTGGAGGTGCAGTGCGTGCTGACAGTGCAGCTGGTGGAGGTGCAGTGCGTGCTGACAGTGCAGCTGCTGGAGGTGCAGTGCGTGCTGACAGTGCAGCTGCTGGAGGTGCAGTGGGTGGTGGAGGTGCAGTGCGTGGACAGTGCAGCTGCTGGAGGTGCAGTGGATGGTGGAGGTGCAGTGCGTGCTGACAGTGCAGCTGCTGGAGGTGCAGTGCGTGCTGACAGTGCAGCTGCTGGAGGTGCAGTGCGTGCTGACAGTGCAGCTGCTGGAGGTGCAGTGCGTGCTGACAGTGCAGCTGCTGGAGGTGCAGTGGATGGTGGAGGTGCAGTGCGTGCTGACAGTGCAGCTGCTGGAGGTGCAGTGGATGGTGGAGGTGCAGTGCGTGCTGACAGTGCAGCTGCTGGAGGTGCAGTGCGTGCTGACAGTGCAGCTGCTGGAGGTGCAGTGCGTGCTGACAGTGCAGCTGCTGGAGGTGCAGTGCGTGCTGACAGTGCAGCTGGTGGAGGTGCAGTGGATGGTGGAGGTAAAGTGCGTGCTGACAGTGCAGCTGGTGGAGGTGCAGTGGATGATGCTGGTGGTACTCTGGACAGTGATGCAGGGGCTTTATACTGTGAAGAGGTGCTAGTCACAGGTGGTGGTGGTATGTGAAGATCGCAGACCGCATGTGGTGTTGGTGGTGGCTGTGGCAGAACTGCAGGGAACAAGAAGTTACAAAATTGATAAAACATTCATGTAAATGACATGTATGTGACATCTTTACCTGTCTGTTGTCAGTTAGGACTTGCATCAATAGAATATTTATTTAAAAATACTATTAATGCAAGTCCTAAATATGTTCACTTATATGATTGAGTTGTACAGACTTTTTAAACACTTACAATTATCACACATTGATCCTAATTTGAAGGTTTACACTTTAAAAAAAACAGGTAAAGCACAACTTTGAGTCGACAATACAAACAAATTAAATAGCATGAATACAATTCATGAAGTGCACTCACCCTCATCACTGGTATGTTCAACCTTTAGCAATAGTTAGTAGAACAAAAGAACACAATTTTAGAACAGGCAAGAACACTGCCAAAACAACAAACAATTGTATTAAAAACAGTAATGGAGTATAAATCCTCCATTAGGATAACCTCTTGCTGCAGAGGAGACTGACACCCAGTGGCTGCAGGTGTCCCTGAAATAAACAATATAATTAAATTGATATCACTCTGTTATGGACGGTTTAATATGCCATAAACAGTTTGAATTTGATAATTCTGTACATAACAGACTTTTAATGCAGACTTTCGGTTCACTTACTTTGCTGTGTAGGACATTTGGGTGGAGACAGACTCAGCATCATCTTCTCCAGTTCTACATCCTCCTCCATGACTTTGAAAAGAAAAAATGCATCAGTAGACTGTAATAATCAATATAAATAAATATAAATGTTGTTTACTTACCTGGATGATCAGAAGTAAGGCGTAAAGTGGAAGCTTCAGAGGAGTTGTTGGTAAAGGTGTAGCAGAAGGGGTGTGGTCACCTGTCTTTGCTGTTTTAAAAGATATTGCTGCAAGCGATACATTTTACTTCCAGGAACACACCTCTTCCCCATCATGAACCCAGCATACCCATCAGCCCTAGTATCCCAGATCTTCCTCCAAGTGTCTTGTGCTCGTACCCCAAAGCCAACAACGTTGTCATCCTCTGACAAAACTGGTACTGGTCTGGCCTCTCTGAAAGGTATCGGAGATCCTGTATTTCCTTAAAGCATCTTGAGTACTCTAGAAAGGAAACAAGGCTATCCTTGCAAGGGCCCTCTGGATTGAACTGCCCAGCCTGTTCTTCTGCCTCAACCTTACTGAACAAGTACAAAGTGTAGCCAATATCATTCTCCAACAGCCACCGGAAGGACTTTCCTTTGTACTTCCCAAACTGAAGAATGTATTCTCCTAACACCTCTTGCTTGTCTGACACATCTCCCCCCTCTCTGTGAGACAACAGAACGGGCATTGGTCCTGACAAGATCTTCTCTTTGAGGTGCTGACCTGTCCTGCAAAGAAGGGTTGTCTTTAAGTCTTTTTGCCTCTTCAGATGGGTCCCGGCGTAAATGGCCTGAAGGGCCTTTCCTGAAGAACACTTTGACTCTCCCGGGAAAGAAGACAGTTTTCTTCATGTTGATGACCTGAAATCATGATGACCACATTAAAATACTTAATGAAATAACACAAATAGTACATCAAAATGATCAGAATTAAAACATTATTAAGGTTTTTTTCTTTCTTTACATTTTTTTTAAATATAATTTTATTCAGCAGGGATAAATTAAATTGATCAAAAGTAAAATACCAAAAAAGATTTATAAGATATGTATGATGTTACAAACTTTACAGTACCTGTCAAGGCTGCATTTGTTTGATCAAAAATACGGTCCCACTTTGTATTATATGGCCTTAACTACTATGTATACTTGCATCAAAAAATAAGAACAATGTACTTATTTTGTTCCTTTTGTATTGCAAAACACATTTGCTGATATTGAGGTGGGATACGGTAAAGTTATGGAACTAATGGAAGGTTATGACAAAACTGGTACGGTTAAGGTTAGGGTGGTATAAGCGAAGTGTCAACAGTGTAATTATAAATGTAATTATAGAAATTAATTAAAGATGTACTTACTCACAGGTTTTTTTTTTTTTAAATGTATGTACAATGTAAAAACATGTATGTAGACAACAAGTGCATTGTATCAAATTATTAATTTAAATGTTAGTACATAGTAGTTAAGGCCACCTAATATAAAGTGGGTCCAGAAATACAGTTATACTGTGAAATATTACTACAAATGAAAAGAAATGTGTATAAAGTGCTAAAATAAAAATTTATAAATAAGTGCGTGTGTGTGTGTATATATATATATATATGCAATGAACAAGCATTTAGCTGTACCTAAAGATAATCCAATTAAATATAACTATCTCCTATCAAAAGTTTGGTTTAACGTTACTGTCATTTGTATTTTTTTTTTTTTTGCTAACAGAATCATATTTGTTTTTATTTACTCATACTTTATTTACTTTATTTAATCAACTTCACAAACCATTCAACACAAATTAACACGATTGTATGATGAGGAAGACAACAATAACCACAACTACAACAACAACTAATTATTTTCCAAAATAATAAATAAGTAATTTTACCTTCTTGGTTTGTCAGTTTAATAATCTGTTCTCTGAGGTAACGTTAACGTTAAACCAGATGTCACCTGAGGTTAAATCTGAGGTAAAATCTGAAGACTTCTCGCGGAAAAACAATAGGAAAGTTACATGATGATTTATTTAAATAAATCCGTGTAATTTTTCAGTAAGTTGTGTTGCATAAAACAAAACAATGTGAACTTTTAAGTAAACGTAAACAATATGCGATCCCTCCTACAGCGAATGATTGACAGATGACACTTCGCTGTTCAAATGCCGCTCCACGGAAAAGGCAAAACAGCGCCATGAAATCTACCTGTGGTCACAAATATATTGCATCCGTAGTGTTAAGCACTACCATAGAGAATGAATGGGAAAAGTTAAGGAAAGTTAAGCTTAACCATTTTCGGCTCCCGCGTGGAAGACCGGGGTTCGATTCTCGACGGGAGGATGCTTCTTTATGACGGCCAAACACCTCTGCTGAAAAAAGCCAAACCTCCCTTCAAGACTCACCTGATGATGAGGATTAGCTGTTTGCACGTGATATGTTTTACTTTCAATAAAACCTTTGACATGGCTTTGTAAAAGGTGTTTTTATGCATACTTGGCCTGGGTTTGTGTTGCATTTCCACTGTTCTCACCAGCAGGGGCCACCAGCGTGTGGCACTTCAAAACAGCCAATCGTTTTGCTGAGCGTTTGGTTCAGTTGACCCACAGGTTTGAAAAGCTTCCAACCATTCTCTGCTTTTGAACAAATACACGTGGCTCTGCTGTGAGCAGAGCATCCAAAAATACAGAAAACTCGCAAATGTTCCCCTCCACGGAAATCTTTAGTAAAAGGCGAAAGATTTATGCGTGAATGAAGAGAAACTCGAGCTATACCCCTGAGATGTCGGGCCAATGTGCTCCCATCAACATGCCACAATGCTCAGCAAGGGTAAGGTCTGTTGCTGGCTCCACCCAGCTTTTTCTTTTACATTTACATTTACATTTAGGCATTTAGCAGACGCTTTTATCCAAAGCGACTTACAACATAGGAGTACAGGCGATCGGTCATGAATAGGCGCAAACGCAAAAAGTGCCTTAAATACCAAGCTTTGGATATCACATAGAATAAGCTTAAGCTAGAATAGGGAAGGAATAAAAGAGAAGAATAAAAGAGAAGAGGTTTTTTTTTTTTTTTTTTTTTTTTTTTTTTTTTATGATAAGTGTTCACGGAAGAGATGAGTTTTTAGCTGTCTTTGAATGATGACAGTGATTCTGCCATCCGGATGGAGGTAGGAAGATTGTTCCACCAGCCAGGAACGGTGAATGAAAAGTTCTGGAGAGGATTTCATGCCTCTCTGTGATGGTACCATAAGCCTCCTTACCTGAGCGAAGGCTTCTGGTAGGGGTGTAGACTCGTAGGAGCGAGTCGAAATATGCTGGTGCCGAGCCTGTGGTGGATCCATAAGCGAGTGTCAAGGCCTTGAACTTGATGCGGGCATCAAGTGGCAGCCAGTGCAGAGAGATGAAGAGAGGTGTGACATGGGCCCTTTTGGGCTCATTGAATACAAGACGTGCTGCAGCATTCTGAATCAATTGAAGAGTTTTGATTGCACACGATGGAAGACCAGCCAGAAGCGCATTGCAGTAGTCAAGCCTAGAAATGACAAGGGCCTGGACGAGAAGTTGTGTTGCATGCTCTGTAAGGAACGGTCTGATCTTCCTGATGTTGTGCAGAGCAAACCTGCATGATCGAGCTGTCTTTGAAATGTGGTCTTTGAAGGACAGCTGGTCGTCAAAGATTACTCCAAGATTTCTGACCGACCCTGAGGGGGTAATCAGAGATGAACCTTGCTGGATGGTGAAGTTGTGTTGTAGAGTCGGATTGGCAGGGAAGACGAGAAACTCAGTCTTAGCCAGGTTGAGCTGAAGGTGGTGTTCTTTCATCCATGCCGAGATGTCTGCCAGACAGCTTGAGATGCGTCCATTTACTGTGGGGTCATCTGGTTTAAATGAAAGATAGAGTTGAGTGTCATCAGCATAGCAATGGTATGAGAAGCCATGTGCCTGTATGATGGGTCCCAGTGACGTAGTGTAAATGGAGAAGAGTAGGCTGCTTCTTTATGACGGCCAAACACCTCTGCTGAAAAAAGCCAAACCTCCCTTCAAGACTCACCTGATGATGAGGATTAGCTGTTTGCACGTGATATGTCTTACTTTCAATAAAACCTTTGACATGGCTTTGTAAAAGGTGTTTTTATGCATACTTGGCCTGGGTTTGTGTTGCATTTCCACTGTTCTCACCAGCAGGGGCCACCAGCGTGTGGCACTTCAAAACAGCCAATCGTTTTGCTGAGCGTTTGGTTCAGTTGACCCACAGGTTTGAAAAGCTTCCAACCATTCTCTGCTTTTGAACAAATACACGTGGCTCTGCTGTGAGCAGAGCATCCAAAAATACAGAAAACTCGCAATTGTTCCCCTCCACGGAAATCTTTAGTAAAAGGCGAAAAGATTTATGCATGAATGAAGAGAAACTCGAGCTGTACTCCTGAGATGTCGGGCCAATGTGCTCCGATCAACATGCCACAATGCTCAGCAAGGGTAAGGTCTGTTGCTGGCTCCTTCCACCCAGCTTTTTCTTTTTTAAATCATGGAGCCATTTCCATTGGAAGGAGCAAATGTAATAAGAATCCGCCCCAATCACCAGATGACCGCAAACCCTGTCTAAGAGGATTTCACTGAGGCTGATAGTACGTTGAAGACCAGTGGTAGTATTAGCACGAGAAGATTTTTTATGAAGCGAAATGAACAAACCCTCCATCTCCTTCCATCGCTGGTTGATTCCTCCATAGGACAGGGTAAGCTCCTCTCCTGCACCCTTGGCCAAAATAAAAGGGTTAAATAATAACTCCCATAACAGAAAGCAAAGCCAGTGTTAAGTGACTTCTCAACGGTTGGCCATGCAAACAGTTGGCCCAGTCCTCGTTAGTATAGTGGACAGTATCTCCGCCTGTCACGCGGAAGACCGGGTTCGATTCCCGACGGGAGGCTGCTTCTTTATGACGGCCAAACACCTCTGCTGAAAAAGCCAAACCTCCTTCAAGACTCACCTGATGATGAGGATTAGCTGTTTGCACGTGATATGTCTTACTTTCAATAAAACCTTTTTTATGAAGCGAAACGAACAAACCCTCCATCTCCTTCCATCGCGGGTTGATTCCTCCATAGGACAGGGTAAGCTCCTCTCCTGCACCCTTGGCCAAAATAAAAGGGTTAAATAATAACTCCCATAACAGAAAGCATAGCCAGTGACTTCTCAACGGTTGGCCATGCAAACAGTGGCTGCAAGAGCCATTCCTCGTTAGTATAGTGGACAGTATCTCCGCCTGTCACGCGGAAGACCGGGTTCGATTCCCCGACGGGGAGGCTGCTTCTTTATGACGGCCAAACACCTCTGCTGAAAAAAGCCAAACCTCCCTTCAAGACTCACCTGATGATGAGGATTAGCTGTTTGCACGTGATATGTCTTACTTTCAATAAAACCTTTGACATGGCTTTGTAAAAGGTGTTTTTATGCATACTTGGCCTGGGTTTGTGTTGCATTTCCACTGTTCTCACCAGCAGGGGCCACCAGCGTGTGGCACTTCAAAACAGCCAATCGCTTTGCTGAGCGCTTTGGTTCAGTTGACCCACAGGTTTGAAAAGCTTCCAACCATTCTCTGCTTTTGAACAAATACACGTGGCTCTGCTGTGAGCAGAGCATCCAAAAATACAGAAAACTCGCAATTGTTCCCCTCCACGGAAATCTTTAGTAAAAGGCGAAAGATTTATGCGTGAGTGAAGAGAAACTCGAGCTGTACTCCTGAGATGTCGGGCCAATGTGCTCCGATCAACATGCCACAATGCTCAGCAAGGGTAAGGTCTGTTGCTGGCTCCTGCCACCCAGCTTTTTTCTTTTTTAAATCATGGAGCCATTTCCATTGGAAGGAGCAAATGTAATAAGAATCCGCCCCAATCACCAGATGACCGCAAACCCTGTCTAAGAGGATTTCACTGAGGCTGATAGTACGTTGAAGACCAGTGGTAGTATTAGCACGAGAAGATTTTTTATGAAGCGAAATGAACAAACCCTCCATCTCCTTCCATCGCGGTTGATTCCTCCATAGGACAGGGTAAGCTCCTCTCCTGCACCCTTGGCCAAAATAAAAGGGTTAAATAATAACTCCCATAACAGAAAGCATAGCCAGTGTTAAGTGACTTCTCAACGGTTGGCCATGCAAACAGTGGCTGCAAGAGCCAGTCCTCGTTAGTATAGTGGACAGTATCTCCGCCTGTCACGCGGAAGACCGGGTTCGATTCCCGACGGGAGGCTGCTTCTTTATGACGGCCAAACACCTCTGCTGAAAAAGCCAAACCTCCCTTCAAGACTCACCTGATGATGAGGATTAGCTGTTTGCACGTGATATGTTTTACTTTCAATAAAACCTTTGACATGGCTTTGTAAAAGGTGTTTTTATGCATACTTGGCCTGGGTTTGTGTTGCATTTCCACTGTTCTCACCAGCAGGGGCCACCAGCGTGTGGCACTTCAAAACAGCCAATCGTTTGCTGAGCGTTTGGTTCAGTTGACCCACAGGTTTGAAAAGCTTCCAACCATTCTCTGCTTTTGAACAAATACACGTGGCTCTGCTGTGAGCAGAGCATCCAAAAATACAGAAAACTCGCAATTGTTCCCTCCACGGAAATCTTTAGTAAAAGGCGAAAGATTTATGCGTGAGTGAAGAGAAACTCGAGCTGTACTCCTGAGATGTCGGGCCAATGTGCTCCGATCAACATGCCACAATGCTCAGCAAGGGTAAGGTCTGTTGCTGGCTCCTTCCACCCAGCTTTTTCTTTTTAAATCATGGAGCCATTTCCATTGGAAGGAGCAAATGTAATAAGAATCCGCCCCAATCACCAGATGACCGCAAACCCTGTCTAAGAGGATTTCACTGAGGCTGATAGTACGTTGAAGACCAGTGGTAGTATTAGCACGAGAAGATTTTTTATGAAGCGAAACGAACAAACCCTCCATCTCCTTCCATCGCGGGTTGATTCCTCCATAGGACAGGGTAAGCTCCTCTCCTGCACCCTTGGCCAAAATAAAAGGGTTAAATAATAACTCCCATAACAGAAAGCATAGCCAGTGTTAAGTGACTTCTCAACGGTTGGCCATGCAAACAGTGGCTGCAAGAGCCAGTCCTCGTTAGTATAGTGGACAGTATCTCCGCCTGTCACGCTGAAGACCGGGTTCGATTCTCGACGGGAGGCTGCTTCTTTATGACGGCCAAACACCTCTGCTGAAAAAGCCAAACCTCCCTTCAAGACTCACCTGATGATGAGGATTAGCTGTTTGCACGTGATATGTCTTACTTTCAATAAAACCTTTGACATGGCTTTGTAAAAGGTGTTTTTATGCATACTTGGCCTGGGTTTGTGTTGCATTTCCACTGTTCTCACCAGCAGGGGCCACCAGCGTGTGGCACTTCAAAACAGCCAATCGTTTTTGCTGAGCGTTTGGTTCAGTTGACCCACAGGTTTGAAAAGCTTCCAACCATTCTCTGCTTTTGAACAAATACACGTGGCTCTGCTGTGAGCAGAGCATCCAAAAATACAGAAAACTCGCAATTGTTCCCCTCCACGGAAATCTTTAGTAAAAGGCGAAAGATTTATGCGTGAGTGAAGAGAAACTCGAGCTGTACTCCTGAGATGTCGGGCCAATGTGCTCCGATCAACATGCCACAATGCTCAGCAAGGGTAAGGTCTGTTGCTGGCTCCTTCCACCCAGCTTTTTTCTTTTTTAAATCATGGAGCCATTTCCATTGGAAGGAGCAAATGTAATAAGAATCCGCCCCAATCACCAGATGACCGCAAACCCTGTCTAAGAGGATTTCACTGAGGCTGATAGTACGTTGAAGACCAGTGGTAGTATTAGCACGAGAAGATTTTTTATGAAGCGAAACGAACAAACCCTCCATCTCCTTCCATCGCGGGTTGATTCCTCCATAGGACAGGGTAAGCTCCTCTCCTGCACCCTTGGCCAAAATAAAAGGGTTAAATAATAACTCCCATAACAGAAAGCATAGCCAGTGTTAAGTGACTTCTCAACGGTTGGCCATGCAAACAGTGGCTGCAAGAGCCAGTCCTCGTTAGTATAGTGGACAGTATCTCCGCCTGTCACGCGGAAGACCGGGGGTTCGATTCCCGACGGGAGGCTGCTTCTTTATGACGGCCAAACACCTCTGCTGAAAAAGCCAAACCTCCCTTCAAGACTCACCTGATGATGAGGATTAGCTGTTTGCACGTGATATGTCTTACTTTCAATAAAACCTTTGACATGGCTTTGTAAAAGGTGTTTTTATGCATACTTGGCCTGGGTTTGTGTTGCATTTCCACTGTTCTCACCAGCAGGGGCCACCAGCGTGTGGCACTTCAAAACAGCCAATCGTTTGCTGAGCGTTTGGTTCAGTTGACCCACAGGTTTGAAAAGCTTCCAACCATTCTCTGCTTTTGAACAAATACACGTGGCTCTGCTGTGAGCAGAGCATCCAAAAATACAGAAAACTCGCAATTGTTCCCCTCCACGGAAATCTTTAGTAAAAGGCGAAAGATTTATGCGTGAGTGAAGAGAAACTCGAGCTGTACTCCTGAGATGTCGGGCCAATGTGCTCCGATCAACATGCCACAATGCTCAGCAAGGGTAAGGTCTGTTGCTGGCTCCTGCCACCCAGCTTTTTTCTTTTTAAATCATGGAGCCATTTCCATTGGAAGGAGCAAATGTAATAAGAATCCGCCCAATCACCAGATGACCGCAAACCCTGTCTAAGAGGATTTCACTGAGGCTGATAGTACGTTGAAGACCAGTGGTAGTATTAGCACGAGAAGATTTTTATGAAGAAATGAACAAACCCTCCATCTCCTTCCATCGCGGGTTGATTCCTCCATAGGACAGGGTAAGCTCCTCTCCTGCACCCTTGGCCAAAATAAAAGGGTTAAATAATAACTCCCATAACAGAAAGCATAGCCAGTGTTAAGTGACTTCTCAACGGTTGGCCATGCAAACAGTGGCTGCAAGAGCCAGTCCTCGTTAGTATAGTGGACAGTATCTCCGCCTGTCACGCGGAAGACCGGGTTCTGATTCCCGACGGGAGGCTGCTTCTTTATGACGGCCAAACACCTCTGCTGAAAAAGCCAAACCTCCCTTCAAGACTCACCTGATGATGAGGATTAGCTGTTTGCACGTGATATGTCTTACTTTCAATAAAACCTTTGACATGGCTTTGTAAAAGGTGTTTTTATGCATACTTGGCCTGGGTTTGTGTTGCATTTCCACTGTTCTCACCAGCAGGGGCCACCAGCGTGTGGCACTTCAAAACAGCCAATCGTTTTGCTGAGCGTTTGGTTCAGTTGACCCACAGGTTTGAAAAGCTTCCAACCATTCTCTGCTTTTGAACAAATACACGTGGCTCTGCTGTGAGCAGAGCATCCAAAAATACAGAAAACTCGCAATTGTTCCCCTCCACGGAAATCTTTAGTAAAAGGCGAAAGATTTATGCGTGAATGAAGAGAAACTCGAGCTGTACTCCTGAGATGTCGGGCCAATGTGCTCCGATCAACATGCCACAATGCTCAGCAAGGGTAAGGTCTGTTGCTGGCTCCTTCCACCCAGCTTTTTTCTTTTTTAAATCATGGAGCCATTTCCATTGGAAGGAGCAAATGTAATAAGAATCCGCCCCAATCACCAGATGACCGCAAACCCTGTCTAAGAGGATTTCACTGAGGCTGATAGTACGTTGAAGACCAGTGGTAGTATTAGCACGAGAAGATTTTTTATGAAGCGAAATGAACAAACCCTCCATCTCCTTCCATCGCGGGTTGATTCCTCCATAGGACAGGGTAAGCTCCTCTCCTGCACCCTTGGCCAAAATAAAAGGGTTAAATAATAACTCCCATAACAGAAAGCATAGCCAGTGTTAAGTGACTTCTCAACGGTTGGCCAGGCAAACAGTGGCTGCAAGAGCCAGTCCTCGTTAGTATAGTGGACAGTATCTCCGCCTGTCACGCGGAAGACCGGGTTCGATTCCCGACGGGAGGCTGCTTCTTTATGACGGCCAAACACCTCTGCTGAAAAAGCCAAACCTCCTTCAAGACTCACCTGATGATGAGGATTAGCTGTTTGCACGTGATATGTCTTACTTTCAATAAAACCTTTGACATGGCTTTGTAAAAGGTGTTTTTATGCATACTTGGCCTGGGTTTGTGTTGCATTTCCACTGTTCTCACCAGCAGGGGCCACCAGCGTGTGGCACTTCAAAACAGCCAATCGTTTTGCTGAGCGTTTGGTTCAGTTGACCCACAGGTTTGAAAAGCTTCCAACCATTCTCTGCTTTTGAACAAATACACGTGGCTCTGCTGTGAGCAGAGCATCCAAAAATACAGAAAACTCGCAATTGTTCCTCCACGGAAATCTTTAGTAAAGGCGAAAGATTTATGCGTGAATGAAGAGAAACTCGAGCTGTACTCCTGAGATGTCGGGCCAATGTGCTCCGATCAACATGCCACAATGCTCAGCAAGGGTAAGGTCTGTTGCTGGCTCCTTCCACCCAGCTTTTTTCTTTTTTAAATCATGGAGCCATTTCCATTGGAAGGAGCAAATGTAATAAGAATCCGCCCCAATCACCAGATGACCGCAAACCCTGTCTAAGAGGATTTCACTGAGGCTGATAGTACGTTGAAGACCAGTGGTAGTATTAGCACGAGAAGATTTTTTATGAAGCGAAATGAACAAACCCTCCATCTCCTTCCATCGCGGGTTGATTCCTCCATAGGACAGGGTAAGCTCCTCTCCTGCACCCTTGGCCAAAATAAAAGGGTTAAATAATAACTCCCATAACAGAAAGCAAAGCCAGTGTTAAGTGACTTCTCAACGGTTGGCCATGCAAACAGTTGGCCCAGTCCTCGTTAGTATAGTGGACAGTATCTCCGCCTGTCACGCTGAAGACCGGGTTCGATTCCCGACGGGAGGCTGCTTCTTTATGACGGCCAAACACCTCTGCTGAAAAAGCCAAACCTCCTTCAAGACTCACCTGATGATGAGGATTAGCTGTTTGCACGTGATATGTCTTACTTTCAATAAAACCTTTTTTATGAAGCGAAACGAACAAACCCTCCATCTCCTTCCATCGCGGTTGATTCCTCCATAGGACAGGGTAAGCTCCTCTCCTGCACCCTTGGCCAAAATAAAAGGGTTAAATAATAACTCCCATAACAGAAAGCATAGCCAGTGTTAAGTGACTTCTCAACGGTTGGCCATGCAAACAGTGGCTGCAAGAGCCAGTCCTCGTTAGTATAGTGGACAGTATCTCCGCCTGTCACGCGTAAGACCGGGTTCGATTCCCCGACGGGGAGGCTGCTTCTTTATGACGGCCAAACACCTCTGCTGAAAAAAGCCAAACCTCCCTTCAAGACTCACCTGATGATGAGGATTAGCTGTTTGCACGTGATATGTCTTACTTTCAATAAAACCTTTGACATGGCTTTGTAAAAGGTGTTTTTATGCATACTTGGCCTGGGTTTGTGTTGCATTTCCACTGTTCTCACCAGCAGGGGCCACCAGCGTGTGGCACTTCAAAACAGCCAATCGTTTTGCTGAGCGTTTGGTTCAGTTGACCCACAGGTTTGAAAAGCTTCCAACCATTCTCTGCTTTTGAACAAATACACGTGGCTCTGCTGTGAGCAGAGCATCCAAAAATACAGAAAACTCGCAATTGTTCCCCTCCACGGAAATCTTTAGTAAAAGGCGAAAGATTTATGCGTGAATGAAGAGAAACTCGAGCTGT
Source organism: Gobiocypris rarus (assembly GCA_023029165.1). Lineage (NCBI taxonomy): Eukaryota > Metazoa > Chordata > Actinopteri > Cypriniformes > Gobionidae > Gobiocypris > Gobiocypris rarus. Next base: position 3,371,838 of record CM040923.1, read on the forward strand.
ACTCCTGAGATGTCGGGCCAATGTCCTCCGATCAACATGCCACAATGCTCAGCAAGGGTAAGGTCTGTTGCTGGCTCCTTCCACCCAGCTTTTTCTTTTTAAATCATGGAGCCATTTCCATTGGAAGGAGCAAATGTAATAAGAATCCGCCCCAATCACCAGATGACCGCAAACCCTGTCTAAGAGGATTTCACTGAGGCTGATAGTACGTTGAAGACCAGTGGTAGTATTAGCACGAGAAGATTTTTTATGAAGCGAAATGAACAAACCCTCCATCTCCTTCCATCGCGGGTTGATTCCTCCATAGGACAGGGTAAGCTCCTCTCCTGCACCCTTGGCCAAAATAAAAGGGTTAAATAATAACTCCCATAACAGAAAGCAAAGCCAGTGTTAAGTGACTTCTCAACGGTTGGCCATGCAAACAGTTGGCCCAGTCCTCGTTAGTATAGTGGACAGTATCTCCGCCTGTCACGCGGAAGACCGGGTCTGATTCTCGACGGGAGGCTGCTTCTTTATGACGGCAGAGCCGGAATAGAAACACCTCTGCTGAAAAAAGCCAAACCTCCCTTCAAGACTCACCTGATGATGAGGATTAGCTGTTTGCACGTGATATGTCTTACTTTCAATAAAACCTTTGACATGGCTTTGTAAAAGGTGTTTTTATGCATACTTGGCCTGGGTTTGTGTTGCATTTCCACTGTTCTCACCAGCAGGGGCCACCAGCGTGTGGCACTTCAAAACAGCCAATCGTTTTGCTGAGCGCTTGGTTCAGTTGACCCACAGGTTTGAAAAGCTTCCAACCATTCTCTGCTTTTGAACAAATACACGTGGCTCTGCTGTGAGCAGAGCATCCAAAAATACAGAAAACTCGCAATTGTTCCCCTCCACGGAAATCTTTAGTAAAAGGCGAAAGATTTATGCGTGAATGAAGAGAAACTCGAGCTGTACTCCTGAGATGTCGGGCCAATGTGCTCCGATCAACATGCCACAATGCTCAGCAAGGGTAAGGTCTGTTGCTGGCTCCTTCCACCCAGCTTTTTCTTTTTAAATCATGGAGCCATTTCCATTGGAAGGAGCAAATGTAATAAGAATCCGCCCCAATCACCAGATGACCGCAAACCCTGTCTAAGAGGATTTCACTGAGGCTGATAGTACGTTGAAGACCAGTGGTAGTATTAGCACGAGAAGATTTTTTATGAAGCGAAATGAACAAACCCTCCATCTCCTTCCATCGCGGGTTGATTCCTCCATAGGACAGGGTAAGCTCCTCTCCTGCACCCTTGGCCAAAATAAAAGGGTTAAATAATAACTCCCATAACAGAAAGCAAAGCCAGTGTTAAGTGACTTCTCAACGGTTGGCCATGCAAACAGTTGGCCCAGTCCTCGTTAGTATAGTGGACAGTATCTCCGCCTGTCACGCGGAAGACCGGGGTTCGATTCCCCGACGGGGAGGCTGCTTCTTTATGACGGCCAAACACCTCTGCTGAAAAAAGCCAAACCTCCCTTCAAGACTCACCTGATGATGAGGATTAGCTGTTTGCACGTGATATGTCTTACTTTCAATAAAACCTTTTTTATGAAGCGAAACGAACAAACCCTCCATCTCCTTCCATCGCGGGTTGATTCCTCCATAGGACAGGGTAAGCTCCTCTCCTGCACCCTTGGCCAAAATAAAAGGGTTAAATAATAACTCCCATAACAGAAAGCATAGCCAGTGTTAAGTGACTTCTCAACGGTTGGCCATGCAAACAGTGGCTGCAAGAGCCAGTCCTCGTTAGTATAGTGGACAGTATCTCCGCCTGTCACGCTGAAGACCGGGTTCGATTCCCGACGGGAGGCTGCTTCTTTATGACGGCCAAACACCTCTGCTGAAAAAGCCAAACCTCCCTTCAAGACTCACCTGATGATGAGGATTAGCTGTTTGCACGTGATATGTCTTACTTTCAATAAAACCTTTGACATGGCTTTGTAAAAGGTGTTTTTATGCATACTTGGCCTGGGTTTGTGTTGCATTTCCACTGTTCTCACCAGCAGGGGCCACCAGCGTGTGGCACTTCAAAACAGCCAATCGTTTGCTGAGCGCTTGGTTCAGTTGACCCACAGGTTTGAAAAGCTTCCAACCATTCTCTGCTTTTGAACAAATACACGTGGCTCTGCTGTGAGCAGAGCATCCAAAAATACAGAAAACTCGCAATTGTTCCTCCACGGAAATCTTTAGTAAAAGGCGAAAGATTTATGCGTGAGTGAAGAGAAACTCGAGCTGTACTCCTGAGATGTCGGGCCAATGTGCTCCGATCAACATGCCACAATGCTCAGCAAGGGTAAGGTCTGTTGCTGGCTCCTGCCACCCAGCTTTTTCTTTTTAAATCATGGAGCCATTTCCATTGGAAGGAGCAAATGTAATAAGAATCCGCCCCAATCACCAGATGACCGCAAACCCTGTCTAAGAGGATTTCACTGAGGCTGATAGTACGTTGAAGACCAGTGGTAGTATTAGCACGAAGATTTTTATGAAGCGAAATGAACAAACCCTCCATCTCCTTCCATCGCGGTTGATTCCTCCATAGGACAGGGTAAGCTCCTCTCCTGCACCCTTGGCCAAAATAAAAGGGTTAAATAATAACTCCCATAACAGAAAGCATAGCCAGTGTTAAGTGACTTCTCAACGGTTGGCCATGCAAACAGTGGCTGCAAGAGCCAGTCCTCGTTAGTATAGTGGACAGTATCTCCGCCTGTCACGCTGAAGACCGGGTTCGATTCTCGACGGGAGGCTGCTTCTTTATGACGGCCAAACACCTCTGCTGAAAAAGCCAAACCTCCTTCAAGACTCACCTGATGATGAGGATTAGCTGTTTGCACGTGATATGTTTTACTTTCAATAAAACCTTTGACATGGCTTTGTAAAAGGTGTTTTTATGCATACTTGGCCTGGGTTTGTGTTGCATTTCCACTGTTCTCACCAGCAGGGGCCACCAGCGTGTGGCACTTCAAAACAGCCAATCGCTTTTGCTGAGCGCTTGGTTCAGTTGACCCACAGGTTTGAAAAGCTTCCAACCATTCTCTGCTTTTGAACAAATACACGTGGCTCTGCTGTGAGCAGAGCATCCAAAAATACAGAAAACTCGCAATTGTTCCTCCACGGAAATCTTTAGTAAAAGGCGAAAGATTTATGCGTGAATGAAGAGAAACTCGAGCTGTACCCCTGAGATGTCGGGCCAATGTGCTCCCATCAACATGCCACAATGCTCAGCAAGGGTAAGGTCTGTTGCTGGCTCCTTCCACCCAGCTTTTTCTTTTTTAAATCATGGAGCCATTTCCATTGGAAGGAGCAAATGTAATAAGAATCCGCCCCAATCACCAGATGACCGCAAACCCTGTCTAAGAGGATTTCACTGAGGCTGATAGTACGTTGAAGACCAGTGGTAGTATTAGCACGAGAAGATTTTTTATGAAGCGAAACGAACAAACCCTCCATCTCCTTCCATCGGGTTGATTCCTCCATAGGACAGGGTAAGCTCCTCTCCTGCACCCTTGGCCAAAATAAAAGGGTTAAATAATAACTCCCATAACAGAAAGCATAGCCAGTGTTAAGTGACTTCTCAACGGTTGGCCATGCAAACAGTGGCTGCAAGAGCCAGTCCTCGTTAGTATAGTGGACAGTATCTCCGCCTGTCACGCTGGAAGACCGGGTTCGATTCCCGACGGGAGGCTGCTTCTTTATGACGGCCAAACACCTCTGCTGAAAAAGCCAAACCTCCCTTCAAGACTCACCTGATGATGAGGATTAGCTGTTTGCACGTGATATGTCTTACTTTCAATAAAACCTTTGACATGGCTTTGTAAAAGGTGTTTTTATGCATACTTGGCCTGGGTTTGTGTTGCATTTCCACTGTTCTCACCAGCAGGGGCCACCAGCGTGTGGCACTTCAAAACAGCCAATCGCTTTGCTGAGCGCTTGGTTCAGTTGACCCACAGGTTTGAAAAGCTTCCAACCATTCTCTGCTTTTGAACAAATACACGTGGCTCTGCTGTGAGCAGAGCATCCAAAAATACAGAAAACTACTAATTGTTCCCCTCCACGGAAATCTTTAGTAAAAGCGAAAGATTTATGCGTGAATGAAGAGAAACTCGAGCTGTACTCCTGAGATGTCGGGCCAATGTGCTCCGATCAACATGCCACAATGCTCAGCAAGGGTAAGGTCTGTTGCTGGCTCCTTCCACCCAGCTTTTTCTTTTTTAAATCATGGAGCCATTTCCATTGGAAGGAGCAAATGTAATAAGAATCCGCCCCAATCACCAGATGACCGCAAACCCTGTCTAAGAGGATTTCACTGAGGCTGATAGTACGTTGAAGACCAGTGGTAGTATTAGCACGAGAAGATTTTTTATGAAGCGAAATGAACAAACCCTCCATCTCCTTCCATCGCGGGTTGATTCCTCCATAGGACAGGGTAAGCTCCTCTCCTGCACCCTTGGCCAAAATAAAGGGTTAAATAATAACTCCCATAACAGAAAGCATAGCCAGTGTTAAGTGAGTTCTCAACGGTTGGCCATGCAAACAGTTGGCCCAGTCCTCGTTAGTATAGTGGACAGTATCTCCGCCTGTCACGCGGAAGACCGGGGTTCGATTCCCCGACGGGGAGGCTGCTTCTTTATGACGGCCAAACACCTCTGCTGAAAAAAGCCAAACCTCCCTTCAAGACTCACCTGATGATGAGGATTAGCTGTTTGCACGTGATATGTCTTACTTTCAATAAAACCTTTTTATGAAGCGAAAGCGAACAAACCCTCCATCTCCTTCCATCGCGGGTTGATTCCTCCATAGGACAGGGTAAGCTCCTCTCCTGCACCCTTGGCCAAAATAAAAGGGTTAAATAATAACTCCCATAACAGAAAGCATAGCCAGTGTTAAGTGACTTCTCAACGGTTGGCCATGCAAACAGTGGCTGCAAGAGCCAGTCCTCGTTAGTATAGTGGACAGTATCTCCGCCTGTCACGCGGAAGACCGGGTTCGATTCCCACGGGAGGCTGCTTCTTTATGACGGCCAAACACCTCTGCTGAAAAAGCCAAACCTCCCTTCAAGACTCACCTGATGATGAGGATTAGCTGTTTGCACGTGATATGTCTTACTTTCAATAAAACCTTTGACATGGCTTTGTAAAAGGTGTTTTTATGCATACTTGGCCTGGGTTTGTGTTGCATTTCCACTGTTCTCACCAGCAGGGGCCACCAGCGTGTGGCACTTCAAAACAGCCAATCGTTTTGCTGAGCGTTTGGTTCAGTTGACCCACAGGTTTGAAAAGCTTCCAACCATTCTCTGCTTTTGAACAAATACACGTGGCTCTGCTGTGAGCAGAGCATCCAAAATACAGAAAACTAATTGTTCCCCTCCACGGAAATCTTTAGTAAAAGCGAAAGATTTATGCGTGAATGAAGAGAAACTCGAGCTGTACTCCTGAGATGTCGGGCCAATGTCCTCCGATCAACATGCCACAATGCTCAGCAAGGGTAAGGTCTGTTGCTGGCTCCTTCCACCCAGCTTTTTCTTTTTTAAATCATGGAGCCATTTCCATTGGAAGGAGCAAATGTAATAAGAATCCGCCCCAATCACCAGATGACCGCAAACCCTGTCTAAGAGGATTTCACTGAGGCTGATAGTACGTTGAAGACCAGTGGTAGTATTAGCACGAGAAGATTTTTATGAAGCGAAATGAACAAACCCTCCATCTCCTTCCATCGCGGGTTGATTCCTCCATAGGACAGGGTAAGCTCCTCTCCTGCACCCTTGGCCAAAATAAAAGGGTTAAATAATAACTCCCATAACAGAAAGCAAAGCCAGTGTTAGTGACTTCTCAACGGTTGGCCATGCAAACAGTTGGCCCAGTCCTCGTTAGTATAGTGGACAGTATCTCCGCCTGTCACGCGGAAGACCGGGTTCGATTCCCCGACGGGAGGCTGCTTCTTTATGACGGCCAAACACCTCTGCTGAAAAAGCCAAACCTCCCTTCAAGACTCACCTGATGATGAGGATTAGCTGTTTGCACGTGATATGTCTTACTTTCAATAAAACCTTTGACATGGCTTTGTAAAAGGTGTTTTTATGCATACTTGGCCTGGGTTTGTGTTGCATTTCCACTGTTCTCACCAGCAGGGGCCACCAGCGTGTGGCACTTCAAAACAACCAATCGTTTTGCTGAGCGTTTGGTTCAGTTGACCCACAGGTTTGAAAAGCTTCCAACCATTCTCTGCTTTTGAACAAATACACGTGGCTCTGCTGAGCAGAGCATCCAAAAATACAGAAAACTGCAATTGTTCCCCTCACGGAAATCTTTAGTAAAGCGAAAGATTTATGCGTGAATGAAGAGAAACTCGAGCTGTACTCCTGAGATGTCGGGCCAATGTGCTCCATCAACATGCCACAATGCTCAGCAAGGGTAAGGTCTGTTGCTGGCTCCTTCCACCCAGCTTTTTTCTTTTTTAAATCATGGAGCCATTTCCATTGGAAGGAGCAAATGTAATAAGAATCCGCCCCAATCACCAGATGACCGCAAACCCTGTCTAAGAGGATTTCACTGAGGCTGATAGTACGTTGAAGACCAGTGGTAGTATTAGCACGAGAAGATTTTTTATGAAGCGAAATGAACAAACCCTCCATCTCCTTCCATCGGGTTGATTCCTCCATAGGACAGGGTAAGCTCCTCTCCTGCACCCTTGGCCAAAATAAAAGGGTTAAATAATAACTCCCATAACAGAAAGCATAGCCAGTGTTAAGTGACTTCTCAACGGTTGGCCATGCAAACAGTTGGCCCAGTCCTCGTTAGTATAGTGGACAGTATCTCCGCCTGTCACGCGGAAGACCGGGGTTCGATTCCCCGGACGGGAGGCTGCTTCTTTATAATGCCAAACATCTCTGCTGAAAAAGCCAAACCTCCTTCAAGACTCACCTGATGATGAGGATTAGCTGTTTGCACGTGATATGTCTTACTTTCAATAAAACCTTTGACATGGCTGGCTTTGCTTGTAAAGTGTTTTTGTTTTATGCACTCTTGGCCTGGGTTTGTGTTGCATTTCCTATTTCTCACCATAGGGGCCTGGCGCGCATACAAAAGCCATGTCGTGTGCTGAGCGTTTGGTTCAAGAGGTTCAGCTTACCATTTCGTTTTGCTGGTAGTTTTAGATAAATACAGTTGACCCTCTACTGTGATTCCAACCATTCTCTGTTTTTGAACAAAATATACGTGGCTCTGCTGTAGGCAGAACACTACGCCAAAGTCCAAACTCACGCCATAATATCCCTAGTATAAATCGTTCCCGAAGATTTATGCGTGAAGTAAAGAAACTCGAGCTGTACCCCTGAGATGTCGGGCCAATGTGTGCTCCCATCAACATGCCACAATGTCAGCAAGGGTAAGGAGTACTGCTGCTCCTGCCACCAGCTTTTTCTTTTTAAATCATGGAGCCATTTCCATTGGAAGGAGGCAAATGTAAAAGTCGCCCCTTTTCTTTTTTAAATCATGGAGCCATTTCCATTGGAAGGAGCAAATGTAAAGAATCACCCAATCACCAGATATAATGCTCTTCCCTGTCTAAGAGGATTTCACTGAGGGCTGATGATCTCCTTGAAGACCAGTGGCCGTAATGTACGAGATTTTTATGAAGCGAAAGTAGACAAAGCCTCCATCTCCTTCCGCCAAATAATAACTAGTTCCTCCATAGGACAGGGTAGCTCCTCTCCTGCCCTGCTGAAAAAGCCAAACCTCCTTCAAGACTCACCTGATGATGAGGATTAGCTGTTTGCGTGATATGTCTTACTTTCAATAAAACCTTTGACATGGCTTTGTAAAAGGTGTTTTTATGCATACTTGGCCTGGGTTTGTGTTGCATTTCAACTGTTCTCACCAGCAGGGGCCACCAGCGTGTGGCACTTCAAAACAGCCAATCGTTTTGCTGAGCGTTTGGTTCAGTTGAGCCACAGGTTTGAAAAGCTTCCAACCATTCTCTGCTTTTGAACAAATACACGTGGCTCTGCTGTGAGCAGAGCATCCAAAAATACAGAAAACTATGTTCCCCTCCACGGAAATCTTTAGTAAAAGGCGAAAGATTTATGCGTGAGTGAAGAGAAACTCGAGCTGTACTCCTGAGATGTCGGGCCAATGTGCTCCGATCAACATGCCACAATGCTCAGCAAGGGTAAGGTCTGTTGCTGGCTCCTGCCACCCAGCTTTTTTCTTTTTTAAATCATGGAGCCATTTCCATTGGAAGGAGCAAATGTAATAAGAATCCGCCCCAATCACCAGATGACCGCAAACCCTGTCTAAGAGGATTTCACTGAGGCTGATAGTACGTTGAAGACCAGTGGTAGTATTAGCACGAGAAGATTTTTATGAAGCGAAATGAACAAACCCTCCATCTCCTTCCATCGCGGTTGATTCCTCCATAGGACAGGAAGCTCCTCCTGCACCCTTGGCCAAAATAAAAGGGTTAAATAATAACTCCCATAACAGAAAGCATAGCCAGTGTTAAGTGACTTCTCAACGGTTGGCCATGCAAACAGTGGCTGCAAGAGCCAGTCCTCGTTAGTATAGTGGACAGTATCTCCGCCTGTCACGCGGGAGACCGGGGTTCGATTCCCCGGCCGGGAGGCTGCTTCTTTATGACGGCCAAACACCTCTGCTGAAAAAGCCAAACCTCCCTTCAAGACTCACCTGATGATGAGGATTAGCTGTTTGCACGTGATATGTCTTACTTTCAATAAAACCTTTGACATGGCTTTGTAAAAGGTGTTTTTATGCATACTTGGCCTGGGTTTGTGTTGCATTTCCACTGTTCTCACCAGCAGGGGCCACCAGCGTGTGGCACTTCAAAACAAGCCAATCGTTTTGCTGAGCGTTTGGTTCAGTTGACCCACAGGTTTGAAAAGCTTCCAACCATTCTCTGCTTTTGAACAAATACACGTGGCTCTGCTGTGAGCAGAGCATCCAAAAATACAGAAAACTCGCAAATGTTCCTCCACGGAAATCTTTAGTAAAAGGCGAAAGATTTATGCGTGAATGAAGAGAAACTCGAGCTGTACCCTGAGATGTCGGGCCAATGTGCTCCCATCAACATGCCACAATGCTCAGCAAGGGTAAGGTCTGTTGCTGGCTCCTGCCACCCAGCTTTTCTTTTTACATTTACATTTACATTTAGGCATTTAGCAGACGCTTTTATCCAAAGCGACTTACAACATAGGAGTACAGGAAGCGATCGGTCAATCAATCAATCAACTTTATTTATATAGCGCTTTTACAATGACGATTGTTTCAAAGCAGCTTCACAGTGTTAAACAGGACAACATTGCAACAAAATTTGATTTGGCTAGTTTAATTTGGATAGTTTATAGAATTATATATGACCAAATTAATAAATTCTATTTGTATATTTAGTTGAGTAACTTGGATCATAATTTGAGTGTCCCCAACTGAGCAAGCCAGGCCAAAGGCGACAGTGGCAAGGAACCAAAACTCCATCAGGGCATGATGGAGAAAAATAAACCTTGGGAGAAACCAGACTCAGTCGGGTGCCAGTTCTCCTCTGGCCTATTATTAACAGTGTAAAATTATTACTCTGGCAACCTTGCAGGTCTTAAATCATATTAGATAGGAATATTCGAAATTTTGGGTATGACGCCTTGCAGACGGGCTCATTTAGGATGGGCGTCGATTACACAAGAATATGAATACTTGAAAGATCGGAGTTATTGCGCGGAGACGGGTTAATTGAGGATCACGTTCGGTGAGGCGAATTCAGAGGAGACACTAATGGACACGGTCTCAGCAGACACTCCAGGATGAGCTGGTCATGTCCAGATGCAGGTCCACCATCCGATCCGGACACGGCCTGGATCCGGCCGACTGCAGTAAACCTCGGGATAAACAGAGAGACTAACATTAGTGTGGATGCCACTCTTTTTATGATGTAACGAGTACATCAGGTGTTATGGGAAGTGTTCCCGGTTCCGGCTGACCTAGTTAATGCAGCCTAACAATCAGTCATTTGATTTGAATAAAGAAAGTTAAAAATGTTCTATGTGTATGCCATAGTAAAGAGATGTGTTTTTAGTCTAGATTTAAACTGACAGAGTGTGTCTGCTTCCCGAACAATGCTAGGAAGACTGTTCCAGAGTTTAGGTGCTAAATAGGAAAAGGATCGACCGCCTGCAGTTGATTTAGATATTCTAGGTATTTTCAACTGGCCAGAGTTTAGAGACCGCAATTGACGTGATGGAGTATATTGCGTTAAGAGCTCGCTTAAGTACTGGGAGCTAAACCATTTATTGCTTTATAAGTAATAAGCAAGATTTTAAAATTTATGCGATGTTTAATAGGGAGCCAGTGCAGTGTTGACAGAACTGGACTAATATGATCGTACTTCCTGGTTCTAGTAAGAACTCGAGCTGCTGCGTTTTGGACCAGCTGGAGTTTATTTATTAGGCGAGCAGGGCAACCACCCAGTAGAGCATTACAATAATCTAGCCTTGAGCTCATGAACGCATGTACTAGTTGTTCAGCATTTTGCATTGAAAGCATGTGCGTAATTTAGATATATTTTTAAGATGGTAGAATGCAGTTTTACAGATGCTAGAAACGTGGCTTTCAAATGAAAGATTGGTATCAAAGAGCACACCCAGGTTCCTCACTGACGACGAGGACTTGACAGAGCAGCCATCGAGGGTTAGACAGTATTCTAGGGCACTACTTGTGGAGCTTTTCTGTCCAATAATTAAAAATTCAGTTTTATCTGAATTAAGTTGCAGGAAATTACTATTCATCCAATTTTTAATATCAGCTATGCATTCCGTTAATCTTTTGAATTGGTAAGTTTCGTCAGGGTGTGAAGAAATATAGAGCTGAGTATCATCAGCATAACAATGAAAACTAACGCCATGCTTCCTAATGATATCTCCCAGTGGTAGCATATACAGGGTGAAAAGCAACGGTCCTAACACTGAGCCTTGCGGTACTCCATACTGAACTTGTGATCGGTGTGACATCTCTTCATTTACTGCTACAAACTGATAACGGTCAGATAAGTAAGATTTAAACCATGCCAATGCAGTTCCACTAATGCCAACATAATTTTCGAGTCTATTCAAAAGAATATTGTGATCGATAGTATCGAATGCAGCGCTAAGATCGAGTAACACTAATAGAGAGATACAACCACGATCAGATGATAAGAGTAAATCATTTGTAACTCTAATTAGAGCAGTCTCAGTACTATGATACGGTCTAAATCCTGACTGAAATCCTCACATATACAATTTCTTTCTAAAAAGGAACATAATTGTGAAGACACTGCCTTTTCTAATATTTTTGATAGAAACGGTAGATTCGAGATTGGTCTGTAATTGACTAATTCTTTAGGATCAAGTTGCGGTTTTTAATAAGTGGTTTAATTACAGCCAACTTAAAAGTTTTTGGAACATATCCTAATGTCAAGGATGAATTAATAATATTAAGCAGAGGATCTATGACCTCTGGAAGCATCTCTTTTAATAGCCTAGTCGGTATAGGGTCAAGCATACATGTTGTTGATTTTGATGATTTGACAAGTTTAGCCAATTCTTCTCCTCCTATAGCAGTGAATGAGTGTAATTTTTCCTCAGTGAGACTACAATGTTCTGTCTGAAGTGATACTGTAGTAGGCGGCTGCATGGTTATAATTTTATTCCTAATGTTATCAATCTTACTAGTAAAGAAGTTCATAAAGTCATTACTGCTGTGTTGTTTACAAACGTCAGAAGTTGAAGCTTTATCCTTTGTTAATTTAGCCACTGTATCGAATAAATACCTAGGGTTGTGTTTGTTTTCTTCTAAAAGAGTTGAGAAATAAGCAGATCTAGCAGTTTTTATGGCCTTTCTGTATGCAATCATGCTCTCTTTCCACAAATTGCGAAAAACCTCCAGTTTTGTTTTCTTCCAGCTGCGCTCCATTTGTCTGGCTGCTGTTTTAAGGGCCCGAGTGTGCTCGTTGTACCACGGCGTTGGATTATTTGCTTTAATCTTCTTTAAGCATGATCGGTCATGAATAGGCGCAAACGCAAAAAGTGCCTTAAATACCAAGCTTTGGATATCACATAGAATAAGCTTAAGCTAGAATAGGAAGGAATAAAAGAGAAGAATAAAAGAGAAGAGGTTTTTTTTATTTTATTTTTTTTTTTTTTTATGATAAGTGTTCACGGAAGAGATGAGTTTTTAGCTGTCTTTTGAATGATGACAGTGATTCTGCCATCCGGATGGAGGTAGGAAGATTGTTCCACCAGCCAGGAACGGTGAATGAAAAGTTCTGGAGAGGATTTCATGCCTCTCTGTGATGGTACCATAAGCCTCACGCTCCTTACCTGAGCGAAGGCTTCTGGTAGTGTAGACTCGTAGGAGCGAGTGAAATATGCTGGTGCCGAGCCTGTGGTGGATCCATAAGCGAGTGTCAAGGCCTTGAACTTGATGCGGGCATCAAGTGGCAGCCAGTGCAGAGAGATGAAGAGAGGTGTGACATGGGCCCTTTTGGGCTCATTGAATACAAGGACGTGCTGCAGCATTCTGAATCAATTGAAGAGTTTTGATTGCACACGATGGAAGACCAGCCAGAAGCGCATTGCAGTAGTCAAGCCTAGAAATGACAAGGGCCTGGGCGAGAAGTTGTGTTGCATGCTCTGTAAGGAACGGTCTGATCTTCCTGATGTTGTGCAGAGCAAACCTGCATGATCGAGCTGTCTTTGAAATGTGGTCTTTGAAGGACAGCTGGTCGTCAAAGATTACTCCAAGATTTCTGACCGACCCTGAGGGGGTAATCAGAGATGAACCTTGCTGGATGGTGAAGTTGTGTTGTAGAGTCGGATTGGCAGGGAAGGACGAGAAACTCAGTCTTAGCCAGGTTGAGCTGAAGGTGGTGTTCTTTCATCCATGCCGAGATGTCTGCCAGACAGCTTGAGATGCGTCCATTTACTGTGGGGTCATCTGGTTTAAATGAAAGATAGAGTTGAGTGTCATCAGCATAGCAATGGTATGAGAAGCCATGTGCCTGTATGATGGGTCCCAGTGACGTAGTGTAAATGGAGAAGAGTAGGCTGCTTCTTTATGACGGCCAAACACCTCTGCTGAAAAAGCCAAACCTCCCTTCAAGACTCACCTGATGATGAGGATTAGCTGTTTGCACGTGATATGTCTTACTTTCAATAAAACCTTTGACATGGCTTTGTAAAGGTGTTTTTATGCATACTTGGCCTGGGTTTGTGTTGCATTTCCACTGTTCTCACCAGCAGGGGCCACCAGCGTGTGGCACTTCAAAACAGCCAATCGTTTTGCTGAGCGTTTGGTTCAGTTGACCCACAGGTTTGAAAAGCTTCCAACCATTCTCTGCTTTTGAACAAATACACGTGGCTCTGCTGTGAGCAGAGCATCCAAAAATACAGAAAACTACAATTGTTCCCCTCCACGGAAATCTTTAGTAAAAGCGAAAGATTTATGCGTGAATGAAGAGAAACTCGAGCTGTACTCCTGAGATGTCGGGCCAATGTGCTCCGATCAACATGCCACAATGCTCAGCAAGGGTAAGGTCTGTTGCTGGCTCCTTCCACCCAGCTTTTTCTTTTTAAATCATGGAGCCATTTCCATTGGAAGGAGCAAATGTAATAAGAATCCGCCCCAATCACCAGATGACCGCAAACCCTGTCTAAGAGGATTTCACTGAGGCTGATAGTACGTTGAAGACCAGTGGTAGTATTAGCACGAGAAGATTTTTTTATGAAGCGAAATGAACAAACCCTCCATCTCCTTCCATCGCGGGTTGATTCCTCCATAGGACAGGGTAAGCTCCTCTCCTGCACCCTTGGCCAAAATAAAAGGGTTAAATAATAACTCCCATAACAGAAAGCATAGCCAGTGTTAAGTGACTTCTCAACGGTTGGCCATGCAAACAGTGGCTGCAAGAGCCATTCCTCGTTAGTATAGTGGACAGTATCTCCGCCTGTCACGCGGAAGACCGGGGTTCGATTCCCCGACGGGGAGGCTGCTTCTTTATGACGGCCAAACACCTCTGCTGAAAAAAGCCAAACCTCCCTTCAAGACTCACCTGATGATGAGGATTAGCTCTTTGCACGTGATAAGTCTTACTTTCAATAAAACCTTTGACATGGCTTTGTAAAGGTGTTTTTATGCATACTTGGCCTGGGTTTGTGTTGCATTTCCACTGTTCTCACCAGCAGGGGCCACCAGCGTGTGGCACTTCAAAAACCAATCGTTTTGCTGAGCGTTTGGTTCAGTTGACCCACAGGTTGAAAAGCTTCCAACCATTCTCTGTTTTGAACAAATACACGTGGCTCTGCTGTGAGCAGAGCATCCAAAAATACAGAAAACTCGCAAATGTTCCCCTCCACGAAATCTTTAGTAAAAGCGAAAGATTTATGCGTGAATGAAGAGAAACTCGAGCTGTACCCCTGAGATGTCGGGCCAATGTGCTCCCATCAACATGCCACAATGCTCAGCAAGGGTAAGGTCTGTTGCTGGCTCCTGCCACCCAGCTTTTTCTTTTTTAAATCATGGAGCCATTTCCATTGGAAGGAGCAAATGTAAAAGAATCCGCCCCAATCACCAGATGACCGCAAACCCTGTCTAAGAGGATTTCACTGAGGCTGATAGTGCGTTGAAGACCAGTGGTAGTATTAGCACGAGAAGATTTTTATGAAGCGAAATGAACAAACCCTCCATCTCCTTCCATCGTGGTTGATTCCTCCATAGGACAGGGTAAGCTCCTCTCCTGCACCCTTGGCCAAAATAAAAGGGTTAAATAATAACTCCCATAACAGAAAGCATAGCCAGTGTTAAGTGACTTCTCAGCGGTTGGCCATGCAAACAGTGGCTGCAGAGCCATTCCTCGTTAGTATAGTGGACAGTATCTCCGCCTGTCACGCGGAAGACCGGGGTTCGATTCCCCGGCCAGAGGCTGCTTCTTTATGACCAAACACCTCTGCTGAAAAAGCCAAACCTCCCTTCAAGACTCACCTGATGATGAGGATTAGCTCTTTGCACGTGATATGTCTTACTTTCAATAAAACCTTTGACATGGCTTTGTAAAAGGTGTTTTTATGCATACTTGGCCTGGGTTTGTGTTGCATTTCCACTGTTCTCACCAGCAGGGGCCACCAGCGTGTGGCACTTCAAAACAACCAATCGTTTTGCTGAGCGTTTGGTTCAGTTGACCCACAGGTTGAAAAGCTTCCAACCATTCTCTGTTTTGAACAAATACACGTGGCTCTGCTGTGAGCAGAGCATCCAAAAATACAGAAAACTGCAAATGTTCCCCTCCACGGAAATCTTTAGTAAAAGCGAAAGATTTATGCGTGAATGAAGAAACTCGAGCTGTACCCTGAGATGTCGGGCCAATGTGCTCCCATCAACATGCCACAATGCTCAGCAAGGGTAAGGTCTGTTGCTGGCTCCTGCCACCCAGCTTTTCTTTTTTAAATCATGGAGCCATTTCCATTGGAAGGAGCAAATGTAAAAGAATCCGCCCCAATCACCAGATGACCGCAAACCCTGTCTAAGAGGATTTCACTGAGGCTGATAGTACGTTGAAGACCAGTGGTAGTATTAGCACGAGAAGATTTTTATGAAGCGAAATGAACAAACCCTCCATCTCCTTCCATCGCGGGTTGATTCCTCCATAGGACAGGAGTAAGCTCCTCTCCTGCACCCTTGGCCAAAATAAAAGGGTTAAATAATAACTCCCATAACAGAAAGCATAGCCAGTGTTAAGTGACTTCTCAACGGTTGGCCATGCAAACAGTGGCTGCAAGAGCCATTCCTCGTTAGTATAGTGGACAGTATCTCCGCCTGTCACGCGTTGAAGACCGAGGTTCGATTCCCGGCCAGAGGCTGCTTCTTTATGACGGCCAAACACCTCTGCTGAAAAAAGCCAAACCTCCCTTCAAGACTCACCTGATGATGAGGATTAGCTCTGCTGAAAAAGCCAAACCTCCTTCAAGACTCACCTGATGATGAGGATTAGCTGTTTGCACGTGATATGTCTTACTTTCAATAAAACCTTTGACATGGCTTTGTAAAGGTGTTTTTATGCATACTTGGCCTGGGTTTGTGTTGCATTTCCACTGTTCTCACCAGCAGGGGCCACCAGCGTGTGGCACTTCAAAACAACCAATCGTTTTGCTGAGCGTTTGGTTCAGTTGACCCACAGGTTTGAAAAGCTTCCAACCATTCTCTGCTTTTGAACAAATACACGTGGCTCTGCTGTGAGCAGAGCATCCAAAAATACAGAAAACTGCAATTGTTCCCCTCCACGGAAATCTTTAGTAAAGCGAAAGATTTATGCATGAATGAAGAGAAACTCGAGCTGTACTCCTGAGATGTCGGGCCAATGTGCTCCGATCAACATGCCACAATGCTCAGCAAGGGTAAGGTCTGTTGCTGGCTCCTGCCACCCAGCTTTTTCTTTTTAAATCATGGAGCCATTTCCATTGGAAGGAGCAAATGTAATAAGAATCCGCCCCAATCACCAGATGACCGCAAACCCTGTCTAAGAGGATTTCACTGAGGCTGATAGTACGTTGAAGACCAGTGGTAGTATTATACGAGAAGATTTTTATGAAGCGAAATGAACAAACCCTCCATCTCCTTCCATCGCGGGTTGATTCCTCCATAGGACAGGGTAAGCTCCTCTCCTGCACCCTTGGCCAAAATAAAAGGGTTAAATAATAACTCCCATAACAGAAAGCATAGCCAGTGTTAAGTGACTTCTCAACGGTTGGCCATGCAAACAGTTGGCAGTCCTCGTTAGTATAGTGGACAGTATCTCCGCCTGTCACGCGGAAGACCGGGGTTCGATTCCCGGCCAGGAGGCTGCTTCTTTATGACGGCCAAACACCTCTGCTGAAAAAAGCCAAACCTCCCTTCAAGACTCACCTGATGATGAGGATTAGCTGTTTTGCACGTGATATGTCTTACTTTCAATAAAACCTTTGACATGGCTTTGTAAGGTGTTTTTAAGGTGTTTTTATACATACTTGGCCTGGGTTTGTGTTGCATTTCCACTGTTCTCACCAGCAGGGGCCACCAGCGTGTGGCACTTCAAAACAATCGTTTTGCAATCGTTTTGCTGAGAGGTTTAGCTTCAGTTGACCCCACTTTTGAACAAATACACCATTCTCTGTGGCTCTGAACAAATACACGTGGCTCTGCTGTGAGCAGAACTGCCAAATGTTCCCCTCACGAAATCTTTAGTAAAGCGAAAGATTTATATGTGCGTGAAGAAAGAAACTCGAGCTGTACCCTGAGATGTCGGGCCAATGTGCTCCCATCAACATGCCACAATGCTCAGCAGCAAGGGTAAGGTCTGTTGCTGGCTCCTGCCACCCAGCTTTTTCTTTTTTAAATCATGGAGCCATTTCCATTGGAAGAGCAAATGTAAAAAGAATCCGCCCCAATCACCAGATGACAAACCCTGTCTAAGAGGATTTCACTGAGGCTGATAGTACGTTGAAGACCAGTGTAAGTATTGCACGAGTGGTTTTTTTATGAAGAAATGACAAACCCTCCATCTCCTTCCATGCGGGTTGATTCCTCCATAGGACAGGGTAAGCTCCTCTCCTGCACCCTTGGCCAAAATAAAAGGGTTAAATAATAACTCCCATAACAGAAAGCATAGCCAGTGTTAAGTGACTTCTCAACGGTTGGCCATGCAAACAGTGGCTGCAAGAGCCAGTCCTCGTTAGTATAGTGGACAGTATCTCCGCCTGTCACGCGGAAGACCGGGGTTCGATTCCCCGGCCAGAGGCTGCTTCTTTATGGCCAAACACCTCTGCTGAAAAAAGCCAAACCTCCTTCAAGACTCACCTGATGATGAGGATTAGCTGTTTGACGTGATATGTCTTACTTTCAATAAAACCTTTGACATGGCTTTGTAAAGGTGTTTTTATGCATACTTGGCCTGGGTTTGTGTTGCATTTCCACTGTTCTCTCACCAGCAGGGCCACCAGCGTGTGGCACTTCAAAACAGCCAATCGTTTTGCTGAGCGTTTGGTTCAGTTGACCCACAGGTTTGAAAAGCTTCCAACCATTCTCTGCTTTTGAACAAATACACGTGGCTCTGCTGTGAGCAGAGCATCCAAAAAATACAGAAAACTTCATAATTGTTCCCCTCCACGGAAATCTTTAGTAAAAGCGAAAGATTTATGCGTGAATGAAGAGAAACTCGAGCTGTACTCCTGAGATGTCGGGCCAATGTGCTCCGATCAACATGCCACAATGCTCAGCAAGGGTAAGGTCTGTTGCTGGCTCCTGCCACCCAGCTTTTTCTTTTTAAATCATGGAGCCATTTCCATTGGAAGGAGCAAATGTAATAAGAATCCGCCCCAATCACCAGATGACCGCAAACCCTGTCTAAGAGGATTTCACTGAGGCTGATAGACGTTGAAGACCAGTGGTAGTATTAGCACGAGAAGATTTTTATGAAGCGAAATGAACAAACCCTCCATCTCCTTCCATCGCGGGTTGATTCCTCCATAGGACAGGGTAAGCTCTCTCTCCTGCACCCTTGGCCAAAATAAAAGGGTTAAATAATAACTCCCATAACAGAAAGCATAGCCAGTGTTAAGTGACTTCTCAGCGGTTGGCCATGCAAACAGTGGCTGCAGAGCCATTCCTCGTTAGTATAGTGGACAGTATCTCCGCCTGTCACGCGGAAGACCGAGTTCGATTCCCCGGGAGGCTGCTTCTTTATGACGGCCAAACACCTCTGCTGAAAAAGCCAAACCTCCCTTCAAGACTCACCTGATGATGAGGATTAGCTGTTTGCACGTGATATGTCTTACTTTCAATAAAACCTTTGACATGGCTTTGTAAAAGGTAAGGTTTTTATAGCCATACTGGCTGGTTGTGTTGCATTTCCACTGCTTCTCACCTCTGCAGGGCAGACTCACCAGCTGTTTGCACGTGGCACTTCAATAAAACCAATGGCGTTTTGCTGAGCGTTTGTGTTGCATTTCCACTGTTCTAGCGTGTGGCACCAAGCCAATCGTTTTGCTGAGCGTTTGGTTCAGTTGACCCACAGGTTTGAAAAGCTTCCAACCATTCTCTGCTTTTGAACAAATACACGTGGCTCTGCTGTGAGCAGAGCATCCAAAAAATACAGAAAACTCGCAATGTTCCCCTCCACGGAAATCTTTAGTAAAAGGCGAAAGATTTATGCGTGAATGAAGAGAAACTCGAGCTGTACTCCTGAGATGTCGGGCCAATGTGCTCCCGATCAACATGCCACAATGCTCAGCAAGGGTAAGGTCTGTTGCTGGCTCCTGCCACCCAGCTTTTTCTTTTTTAAATCATGGAGCCATTTCCATTGGAAGGAGCAAATGTAATAAGAATCCGCCCCAATCACCAGATGACATAAACCCTGTCTAAGAGGATTTCACTGAGGCTGATAGTACGTTGAAGACCAGTGGTAGTATTAGCACGAGAAGATTTTTATGAAGCGAAATGAACAAACCCTCCATCTCCTTCCATCGCGGGTTGATTCCTCCATAGGACAGGGTAAGCTCCTCTCCTGCACCCTTGGCCAAAATAAAAGGGTTAAATAATAACTCCCATAACAGAAAGCATAGCCAGTGTTAAGTGACTTCTCAACGGTTGGCCATGCAAACAGTGGCTGCAAGAGCCAGTCCTCGTTAGTATAGTGGACAGTATCTCCGCCTGTCACGCGGAAGACCGGGGTTCGATTCCCCGGCCGGGAGGCTGCTTCTTTATGACGGCCAAACACCTCTGCTGAAAAAAGCCAAACCTCCTTCAAGACTCACCTGATGATGAGGATTAGCTGTTTGCACGTGATATGTCTTACTTTCAATAAAACCTTTGACATGGCTTTGTAAAAGGTGTTTTTATGCATACTTGGCCTGGGTTTGTGTTGCATTTCCACTGTTCTCACCAGCAGGGGCCACCAGCGTGTGGCACTTCAAAACAACCAATCGTTTTGCTGAGCGTTTGGTTCAGTTGACCCACAGGTTTGAAAAGCTTCCAACCATTCTCTGCTTTTGAACAAATACACGTGGCTCTGCTGTGAGCAGAGCATCCAAAAATACAGAAAACTTAATTGTTCCCCTCCACGGAAATCTTTAGTAAAAGCGAAAGATTTATGCGTGAATGAAAGAAACTCGAGCTGTACTCCTGAGATGTCGGGCCAATGTGCTCCGATCAACATGCCACAATGCTCAGCAAGGGTAAGGTCTGTTGCTGGCTCCTTGCCACCCAGCTTTTTCTTTTTTAAATCATGGAGCCATTTCCATTGGAAGGAGCAAATGTAATAAGAATCCGCCCCAATCACCAGATGACCGCAAACCCTGTCTAAGAGGATTTCACTGAGGCTGATAGTACGTTGAAGACCAGTGGTAGTATTAGCACGAGAAGATTTTTATGAAGCGAAATGAACAAACCCTCCATCTCCTTCCATCGCGGGTTGATTCCTCCATAGGACAGGGTAAGCTCCTCTCCTGCACCCTTGGCCAAAATAAAAGGGTTAAATAATAACTCCCATAACAGAAAGCAAAGCCAGTGTTAAGTGACTTCTCAGTTGGCCATGCAAACAGTTGGCAGTCCTCGTTAGTATAGTGGACAGTATCTCCGCCTGTCACGCGGAAGACCCGAGTTCGATTCCCGGCCAGGAGGCTGCTTCTTTATGACGGCCAAACACCTCTGCTGAAAAAGCCAAACCTCCCTTCAAGACTCACCTGATGATGAGGATTAGCTGTTTGCACGTGATATGTCTTACTTTCAATAAAACCTTTGACATGGCTTTGTAAAAGGTGTTTTTATGCATACTTGGCCTGGGTTTGTGTTGCATTTCCACTGTTCTCACCAGCAGGGGCCACCAGCGTGTGGCACTTCAAAACAGCCAATCGCTTTGCTGAGCGCTTGGTTCAGTTGACCCACAGGTTTGAAAAGCTTCCAACCATTCTCTGTTTTGAACAAATACACGTGGCTCTGCTGTGAGCAGAGCATCCAAAAATACAGAAAACTCGCAATGTTCCTCCACGGAAATCTTTAGTAAAAGGCGAAAGATTTATGCGTGAATGAAGAGAAACTCGAGCTGTACCCTGAGATGTCGGGCCAATGTGCTCCCATCAACATGCCACAATGCTCAGCAAGGGTAAGGTCTGTTGCTGGCTCCTGCCACCCAGCTTTTTTCTTTTTAAATCATGGAGCCATTTCCATTGGAAGGAGCAAATGTAAAAGAATTCAATCACCAGATGACCGCAAACCCTGTCTAAGAGGATTTCACTGAGGCTGATAGTACGCTGAAGACCAGTGGTAGTATTAGCACGAGAAGATTTTTATGAAGCGAAATGAACAAACCCTCCATCTCCTTCCATCGCGGTTGATTCCTCCATAGGACAGGGTAAGCTCCTCTCCTGCACCCTTGGCCAAAATAAAAGGGTTAAATAATAACTCCCATAACAGAAAGCATAGCCAGTGTTAAGTGACTTCTCAACGGTTGGCCATGCAAACAGTGGCTGCAAGAGCCATTCCTCGTTAGTATAGTGGACAGTATCTCCGCCTGTCACGTGAAGACTGGGTCTGATTCTCGACGGGAGGCTGCTTCTTTATGACGGCCAAACACCTCTGCTGAAAAAGCCAAACCTCCCTTCAAGACTCACCTGATGATGAGGATTAGCTGTTTGCACGTGATATGTCTTACTTTCAATAAAACTTTGACATGGCTTTGTAAAAGGTGTTTTTATGCATACTTGGCCTGGGTTTGTGTTGCATTTCCACTGTTCTCACCAGCAGGGGCCACCAGCGTGTGGCACTTCAAAACAGCCAATCGCTTTGCTGAGCGCTTTGGTTCAGTTGACCCACAGGTTTGAAAAGCTTCCAACCATTCTCTGTTTTTGAACAAATACACGTGGCTCTGCTGTGAGCAGAGCATCCAAAAATACAGAAAACTCGCAAATGTTCCTCCACGGAAATCTTTAGTAAAAGGCGAAAGATTTATGCGTGAATGAAGAGAAACTCGAGCTGTACCCTGAGATGTCGGGCCAATGTGCTCCCATCAACATGCCACAATGCTCAGCAAGGGTAAGGTCTGTTGCTGGCTCCTGCCACCCAGCTTTTCTTTTTTAAATCATGGAGCCATTTCCATTGGAAGGAGCAAATGTAAAAGAATCCGCCCCAATCACCAGATGACCGCAAACCCTGTCTAAGAGGATTTCACTGAGGCTGATAGTACGTTGAAGACCAGTGGTAGTATTAGCACGAGAAGATTTTTTATGAAGCGAAATGAACAAACCCTCCATCTCCTTCCATCGCGGTTGATTCCTCCATAGGACAGGGTAAGCTCCTCTCCTGCACCCTTGGCCAAAATAAAAGGGTTAAATAATAACTCCCATAACAGAAAGCATAGCCAGTGACTTCTCAACGGTTGGCCATGCAAACAGTGGCTGCAAGAGCCATTCCTCGTTAGTATAGTGGACAGTATCTCCGCCTGTCACGCTGGAAGACCGGGTTCTGATTCTCGACGGGAGGCTGCTTTATGACGGCCAAACACCTCTGCTGAAAAAGCCAAACCTCCCTTCAAGACTCACCTGATGATGAGGATTAGCTGTTTGCACGTGATATGTCTTACTTTCAATAAAACCTTTGACATGGCTTTGTAAAAGGTGTTTTTATGCATACTTGGCCTGGGTTTGTGTTGCATTTCCACTGTTCTCACCAGCAGGGGCCACCAGCGTGTGGCACTTCAAAACAGCCAATCGTTTTTGCTGAGCGCTTTGGTTCAGTTGACCCACAGGTTTGAAAAGCTTCCAACCATTCTCTGTTTTTGAACAAATACACGTGGCTCTGCTGTGAGCAGAGCATCCAAAATACAGAAAACTCGCAAATGTTCCTCCACGGAAATCTTTAGTAAAAGGCGAAAGATTTATGCGTGAATGAAGAGAAACTCGAGCTGTACCTGAGATGTCGGGCCAATGTGCTCCCATCAACATGCCACAATGCTCAGCAAGGGTAAGGTCTGTTGCTGGCTCCTGCCACCCAGCTTTTTTCTTTTTAAATCATGGAGCCATTTCCATTGGAAGGAGCAAATGTAAAAAGAATCCGCCCCTAATCACCAGATGACCGCAAACCCTGTCTAAGAGGATTTCACTGAGGCTGATAGTACGCTTGAAGACCAGTGGTAGTATTAGCACGAGAAGATTTTTTATGAAGCGAAATGAACAAACCTCCATCTCCTTCCATCGCTGGTTGATTCCTCCATAGGACAGGGTAAGCTCCTCTCCTGCACCCTTGGCCAAAATAAAAGGGTTAAATAATAACTCCCATAACAGAAAGCATAGCCAGTGTTAAGTGACTTCTCAACGGTTGGCCATGCAAACAGTGGCTGCAAGAGCCATTCCTCGTTAGTATAGTGGACAGTATCTCCGCCTGTCACGCTGAAGACCGGGTTCGATTCTCGACGGGAGGCTGCTTCTTTATGACGGCCAAACACCTCTGCTGAAAAAGCCAAACCTCCTTCAAGACTCACCTGATGATGAGGATTAGCTGTTTGCACGTGATATGTCTTACTTTCAATAAAACCTTTGACATGGCTTTGTAAAAGGTGTTTTTATGCATACTTGGCCTGGGTTTGTGTTGCATTTCCACTGTTCTCACCAGCAGGGGCCACCAGCGTGGCACTTCAAAACAGCCAATCGCTTTTGCTGAGCGCTTTGGTTCAGTTGACCCACAGGTTTGAAAAGCTTCCAACCATTCTCTGTTTTTGAACAAATACACGTGGCTCTGCTGTGAGCAGAGCATCCAAAAATACAGAAAACTCAAATGTTCCTCTCCACGGAAATCTTTAGTAAAAGGCGAAAGATTTATGCGTGAATGAAGAGAAACTCGAGCTGTACTCTGAGATGTCGGGCCAATGTGCTCCCATCAACATGCCACAATGCTCAGCAAGGGTAAGGTCTGTTGCTGGCTCCTGCCACCCAGCTTTTTTTCTTTTTAAATCATGGAGCCATTTCCATTGGAAGGAGCAAATGTAAAAGAATCCCCAATCACCAGATGACCGCAAACCCTGTCTAAGAGGATTTCACTGAGGCTGATAGTACGTTGAAGACCAGTGGTAGTATTAGCACGAGAAGATTTTTTATGAAGCGAAATGAACAAACCTCCATCTCCTTCCATCGCGGGTTGATTCCTCCATAGGACAGGGTAAGCTCCTCTCCTGCACCCTTGGCCAAAATAAAAGGGTTAAATAATAACTCCCATAACAGAAAGCATAGCCAGTGTTAAGTGACTTCTCAACGGTTGGCCATGCAAACAGTGGCTGCAAGAGCCATTCCTCGTTAGTATAGTGGACAGTATCTCCGCCTGTCACGCTGAAGACCGGGTTCTGATTCTCGACGGGAGGCTGCTTCTTTATGACGGCCAAACACCTCTGCTGAAAAAGCCAAACCTCCTTCAAGACTCACCTGATGATGAGGATTAGCTGTTTGCACGTGATATGTCTTACTTTCAATAAAACCTTTGACATGGCTTTGTAAAAGGTGTTTTTATGCATACTTGGCCTGGGTTTGTGTTGCATTTCCACTGTTCTCACCAGCAGGGGCCACCAGCGTGTGGCACTTCAAAACAGCCAATCGCTTTGCTGAGCGCTTGTCTAGTTGACCCACAGGTTTGAAAAGCTTCCAACCATTCTCTGTTTTGAACAAATACACGTGGCTCTGCTGTGAGCAGAGCATCCAAAAATACAGAAAACTCGCAAATGTTCCTCCACGGAAATCTTTAGTAAAAGGCGAAAGATTTATGCGTGAATGAAGAGAAACTCGAGCTGTACCCTGAGATGTCGGGCCAATGTGCTCCCATCAACATGCCACAATGCTCAGCAAGGGTAAGGTCTGTTGCTGGCTCCTGCCACCCAGCTTTTTTCTTTTTAAATCATGGAGCCATTTCCATTGGAAGGAGCAAATGTAAAAGAATCCGCCCCAATCACCAGATGACCGCAAACCCTGTCTAAGAGGATTTCACTGAGGCTGATAGTACGCTGAAGAAGACCAGTGGTAGTATTAGCACGAGAAGATTTTTTATGAAGCGAAATGAACAAACCCTCCATCTCCTTCCATCGCGGTTGATTCCTCCATAGGACAGGGTAAGCTCCTCTCCTGCACCCTTGGCCAAAATAAAAGGGTTAAATAATAACTCCCATAACAGAAAGCATAGCCAGTGTTAAGTGACTTCTCAACGGTTGGCCATGCAAACAGTGGCTGCAAGAGCCATTCCTCGTTAGTATAGTGGACAGTATCTCCGCCTGTCACGCTGAAGACTGGGTTCGATTCTCGACGGGAGGCTGCTTCTTTATGACGGCCAAACACCTCTGCTGAAAAAGCCAAACCTCCTTCAAGACTCACCTGATGATGAGGATTAGCTGTTTGCACGTGATATGTCTTACTTTCAATAAAACCTTTGACATGGCTTTGTAAAAGGTGTTTTTATGCATACTTGGCCTGGGTTTGTGTTGCATTTCCACTGTTCTCACCAGCAGGGGCCACCAGCGTGTGGCACTTCAAAACAGCCAATCGCTTTGCTGAGCGCTTGGTTCAGTTGACCCACAGGTTTGAAAAGCTTCCAACCATTCTCTGTTTTTGAACAAATACACGTGGCTCTGCTGTGAGCAGAGCATCCAAAATACAGAAAACTCGCAATGTTCCTCCACGGAAATCTTTAGTAAAAGGCGAAAAGATTTATGCGTGAATGAAGAGAAACTCGAGCTGTACCCTGAGATGTCGGGCCAATGTGCTCCCATCAACATGCCACAATGCTCAGCAAGGGTAAGGTCTGTTGCTGGCTCCTGCCACCCAGCTTTTTTCTTTTTTAAATCATGGAGCCATTTCCATTGGAAGGAGCAAATGTAAAAGAATCCGCCCCAATCACCAGATGACCGCAAACCCTGTCTAAGAGGATTTCACTGAGGCTGATAGTACGCTGAAGACCAGTGGTAGTATTAGCACGAGAAGATTTTTATGAAGCGAAATGAACAAACCTCCATCTCCTTCCATCGCTGGTTGATTCCTCCATAGGACAGGGTAAGCTCCTCTCCTGCACCCTTGGCCAAAATAAAAGGGTTAAATAATAACTCCCATAACAGAAAGCATAGCCAGTGTTAAGTGACTTCTCAACGGTTGGCCATGCAAACAGTGGCTGCAAGAGCCATTCCTCGTTAGTATAGTGGACAGTATCTCCGCCTGTCACGCTGAAGACCGGGTTCGATTCTCGACGGGAGGCTGCTTCTTTATGACGGCCAAACACCTCTGCTGAAAAAGCCAAACCTCCCTTCAAGACTCACCTGATGATGAGGATTAGCTGTTTGCACGTGATATGTCTTACTTTCAATAAAACCTTTGACATGGCTTTGTAAAAGGTGTTTTTATGCATACTTGGCCTGGGTTTGTGTTGCATTTCCACTGTTCTCACCAGCAGGGGCCACCAGCGTGTGGCACTTCAAAACAGCCAATCGCTTTGCTGAGCGCTTGGTTCAGTTGACCCACAGGTTCTGAAAAGCTTCCAACCATTCTCTGTTTTGAACAAATACACGTGGCTCTGCTGTGAGCAGAGCATCCAAAAATACAGAAAACTCGCAAATGTTCCTCCACGGAAATCTTTAGTAAAAGGCGAAAGATTTATGCGTGAATGAAGAGAAACTCGAGCTGTACCCTGAGATGTCGGGCCAATGTGCTCCCATCAACATGCCACAATGCTCAGCAAGGGTAAGGTCTGTTGCTGGCTCCTGCCACCCAGCTTTTTTCTTTTAAATCATGGAGCCATTTCCATTGGAAGGAGCAAATGTAAAAGAATCCGCCCCAATCACCAGATGACCGCAAACCCTGTCTAAGAGGATTTCACTGAGGCTGATAGTACGTTGAAGACCAGTGGTAGTATTAGCACGAGAAGATTTTTTATGAAGCGAAATGAACAAACCTCCATCTCCTTCCATCGCGGGTTGATTCCTCCATAGGACAGGGTAAGGTCCTCTCCTGCACCCTTGGCCAAAATAAAAGGGTTAAATAATAACTCCCATAACAGAAAGCATAGCCAGTGTTAAGTGACTTCTCAACGGTTGGCTATGCAAACAGTGGCTGCAAGAGCCATTCCTTTAGTATAGTGGACAGTATCTCCGCCTGTCACGCTGAAGACCGGGTTCGATTCCCGACGGGAGGCTGCTTTATGACGGCCAAACACCTCTGCTGAAAAAGCCAAACCTCCCTTCAAGACTCACCTGATGATGAGGATTAGCTGTTTGCACGTGATATGTCTTACTTTCAATAAAACTTTGACATGGCTTTGTAAAAGGTGTTTTTATGCATACTTGGCCTGGGTTTGTGTTGCATTTCCACTGTTCTCACCAGCAGGGGCCACCAGCGTGTGGCACTTCAAAACAGCCAATCGTTTTGCTGAGCGCTTTGGTTCAGTTGACCCACAGGTTTGAAAAAGCTTCCAACCATTCTCTGTTTTTGAACAAATACACGTGGCTCTGCTGTGAGCAGAGCATCCAAAAATACAGAAAACTCGCAAATGTTCCTCCACGGAAATCTTTAGTAAAAGGCGAAAGATTTATGCGTGAATGAAGAGAAACTCGAGCTGTACCCTGAGATGTCGGGCCAATGTGCTCCCATCAACATGCCACAATGCTCAGCAAGGGTAAGGTCTGTTGCTGGCTCCTGCCACCCAGCTTTTTCTTTTTAAATCATGGAGCCATTTCCATTGGAAGGAGCAAATGTAAAAGAATCGCCCCAATCACCAGATGACCGCAAACCCTGTCTAAGAGGATTTCACTGAGGCTGATAGTACGCTGAAGACCAGTGGTAGTATTAGCACGAGAAGATTTTTATGAAGCTAAATGAACAAACCTCCATCTCCTTCCATCGCGGGTTGATTCCTCCATAGGACAGGGTAAGCTCCTCTCCTGCACCCTTGGCCAAAATAAAAGGGTTAAATAATAACTCCCATAACAGAAAGCATAGCCAGTGTTAAGTGACTTCTCAACGGTTGGCCATGCAAACAGTGGCTGCAAGAGCCATTCCTCGTTAGTATAGTGGACAGTATCTCCGCCTGTCACGCTGAAGACCGGGTCTGATTCTCGACGGGAGGCTGCTTCTTTATGACGGCCAAACACCTCTGCTGAAAAAGCCAAACCTCCCTTCAAGACTCACCTGATGATGAGGATTAGCTGTTTGCACGTGATATGTCTTACTTTCAATAAAACCTTTGACATGGCTTTGTAAAAGGTGTTTTTATGCATACTTGGCCTGGGTTTGTGTTGCATTTCCACTGTTCTCACCAGCAGGGGCCACCAGCGTGTGGCACTTCAAAACAGCCAATCGCTTTGCTGAGCGCTTGTCTAGTTGACCCACAGGTTTGAAAAGCTTCCAACCATTCTCTGTTTTTGAACAAATACACGTGGCTCTGCTGTGAGCAGAGCATCCAAAAATACAGAAAACTCGCAAAATGTTCCTCCACGGAAATCTTTAGTAAAAGGCGAAAAGATGAATGAAGAGAAACTCGAGCTGTACTGAGATGTCGGGCCAATGTGCTCCCATCAACATGCCACAATGCTCAGCAAGGGTAAGGTCTGTTGCTGGCTCCTTTTTTCTTTTTAAATCATGGAGCCATTTCCATTGGAAGGAGCAAATGTAAAAGAATCCGCCCAATCACCAGATGACCGCAAACCCTGTCTAAGAGGATTTCACTGAGGCTGATAGTACGTTGAAGACCAGTGGTAGTATTAGCACGAGAAGATTTTTTATGAAGCGAAATGAACAAACCTCCATCTCCTTCCATCGCTGGTTGATTCCTCCATAGGACAGGGTAAGCTCCTCTCCTGCACCCTTGGCCAAAATAAAAGGGTTAAATAATAACTCCCATAACAGAAAGCATAGCCAGTGTTAAGTGACTTCTCAACGGTTGGCCATGCAAACAGTGGCTGCAAGAGCCATTCCTCGTTAGTATAGTGGACAGTATCTCCGCCTGTCACGCTGGAAGACCGGGTTCTGATTCCCGACGGGAGGCTGCTTCTTTATGACGGCCAAACACCTCTGCTGAAAAAGCCAAACCTCCCTTCAAGACTCACCTGATGATGAGGATTAGCTGTTTGCACGTGATATGTCTTACTTTCAATAAAACCTTTGACATGGCTTTGTAAAAGGTGTTTTTATGCATACTTGGCCTGGGTTTGTGTTGCATTTCCACTGTTCTCACCAGCAGGGGCCACCAGCGTGGCACTTCAAAACAGCCAATCGCTTTGCTGAGCGCTTGGTTCAGTTGACCCACAGGTTTGAAAAGCTTCCAACCATTCTCTGTTTTTGAACAAATACACGTGGCTCTGCTGTGAGCAGAGCATCCAAAAATACAGAAAACTCGCAATGTTCCTCCACGGAAATCTTTAGTAAAAGGCGAAAGATTTATGCGTGAATGAAGAGAAACTCGAGCTGTACCCTGAGATGTCGGGCCAATGTGCTCCCATCAACATGCCACAATGCTCAGCAAGGGTAAGGTCTGTTGCTGGCTCCTGCCACCCAGCTTTTTTCTTTTTAAATCATGGAGCCATTTCCATTGGAAGGAGCAAATGTAAAAAGAATCCGCAATCACCAGATGACCGCAAACCCTGTCTAAGAGGATTTCACTGAGGCTGATAGTACGTTGAAGACCAGTGGTAGTATTAGCACGAGAAGATTTTTTATGAAGCTAAATGAACAAACCCTCCATCTCCTTCCATCGTGGTTGATTCCTCCATAGGACAGGGTAAGCTCCTCTCCTGCACCCTTGGCCAAAATAAAAGGGTTAAATAATAACTCCCATAACAGAAAGCATAGCCAGTGTTAAGTGACTTCTCAACGGTTGGCCATGCAAACAGTGGCTGCAAGAGCCATTCCTCGTTAGTATAGTGGACAGTATCTCCGCCTGTCACGCTGGAAGACTGGGTCTGATTCCCGACGGGAGGCTGCTTTATGACGGCCAAACACCTCTGCTGAAAAAGCCAAACCTCCTTCAAGACTCACCTGATGATGAGGATTAGCTGTTTGCACGTGATATGTCTTACTTTCAATAAAACCTTTGACATGGCTTTGTAAAAGGTGTTTTTATGCATACTTGGCCTGGGTTTGTGTTGCATTTCCACTGTTCTCACCAGCAGGGGCCACCAGCGTGGGCACTTCAAAACAGCCAATCGCTTTGCTGAGCGCTTGGTTCAGTTGACCCACAGGTTTGAAAAGCTTCCAACCATTCTCTGTTTTTGAACAAATACACGTGGCTCTGCTGTGAGCAGAGCATCCAAAAATACAGAAAACTCGCAAATGTTCCTCCACGGAAATCTTTAGTAAAAGGCGAAAGATTTATGCGTGAATGAAGAGAAACTCGAGCTGTACCCCTGAGATGTCGGGCCAATGTGCTCCCATCAACATGCCACAATGCTCAGCAAGGGTAAGGTCTGTTGCTGGCTCCTGCCACCCAGCTTTTTTTCTTTTTTAAATCATGGAGCCATTTCCATTGGAAGGAGCAAATGTAAAAAGAATCCGCCCCAATCACCAGATGACCGCAAACCCTGTCTAAGAGGATTTCACTGAGGCTGATAGTACGTTGAAGACCAGTGGTAGTATTAGCACGAGAAGATTTTTTATGAAGCGAAATGAACAAACCTCCATCTCCTTCCATCGTGGGTTGATTCCTCCATAGGACAGGGTAAGCTCCTCTCCTGCACCCTTGGCCAAAATAAAAGGGTTAAATAATAACTCCCATAACAGAAAGCATAGCCAGTGTTAAGTGACTTCTCAACGGTTGGCCATGCAAACAGTGGCTGCAAGAGCCATTCCTCGTTAGTATAGTGGACAGTATCTCCGCCTGTCACGCTGGAAGACCGGGGTTCGATTCTCGACGGGAGGCTGCTTCTTTATGACGGCCAAACACCTCTGCTGAAAAAGCCAAACCTCCTTCAAGACTCACCTGATGATGAGGATTAGCTGTTTGCACGTGATATGTCTTACTTTCAATAAAACCTTTGACATGGCTTTGTAAAAGGTGTTTTTATGCATACTTGGCCTGGGTTTGTGTTGCATTTCCACTGTTCTCACCAGCAGGGGCCACCAGCGTGTGGCACTTCAAAACAGCCAATCGCTTTGCTGAGCGCTTGGTTCAGTTGACCCACAGGTTTGAAAAGCTTCCAACCATTCTCTGTTTTTGAACAAATACACGTGGCTCTGCTGTGAGCAGAGCATCCAAAAATACAGAAAACTCGCAAATGTTCTCTCCACGGAAATCTTTAGTAAAAGGCGAAAGATTTATGCGTGAATGAAGAGAAACTCGAGCTGTACCTGAGATGTCGGGCCAATGTGCTCCCATCAACATGCCACAATGCTCAGCAAGGGTAAGGTCTGTTGCTGGCTCCTGCCACCCAGCTTTTTTCTTTTTAAATCATGGAGCCATTTCCATTGGAAGGAGCAATGTAAAAGAATCCGCCCAATCACCAGATGACCGCAAACCCTGTCTAAGAGGATTTCACTGAGGCTGATAGTACGCTGAAGACCAGTGGTAGTATTAGCACGAGAAGATTTTTTATGAAGCGAAATGAACAAACCCTCCATCTCCTTCCATCGTGGTTGATTCCTCCATAGGACAGGGTAAGCTCCTCTCCTGCACCCTTGGCCAAAATAAAAGGGTTAAATAATAACTCCCATAACAGAAAGCATAGCCAGTGTTAAGTGACTTCTCAACGGTTGGCTATGCAAACAGTGGCTGCAAGAGCCATTCCTCGTTAGTATAGTGGACAGTATCTCCGCCTGTCACGCTGGAAGACCGGGTCTGATTCTCGACGGGAGGCTGCTTCTTTATGACGGCCAAACACCTCTGCTGAAAAAGCCAAACCTCCTTCAAGACTCACCTGATGATGAGGATTAGCTGTTTGCACGTGATATGTCTTACTTTCAATAAAACCTTTGACATGGCTTTGTAAAAGGTGTTTTTATGCATACTTGGCCTGGGTTTGTGTTGCATTTCCACTGTTCTCACCAGCAGGGGCCACCAGCGTGTGGCACTTCAAAACAGCCAATCGCTTTGCTGAGCGCTTGGTTCAGTTGACCCACAGGTTTGAAAAGCTTCCAACCATTCTCTGTTTTTGAACAAATACACGTGGCTCTGCTGTGAGCAGAGCATCCAAAAATACAGAAAACTCGAAATGTTCCTCCACGGAAATCTTTAGTAAAAGGCGAAAGATTTATGCGAATGAAGAGAAACTCGAGCTGTACCCTGAGATGTCGGGCCAATGTGCTCCCATCAACATGCCACAATGCTCAGCAAGGGTAAGGTCTGTTGCTGGCTCCTGCCACCCAGCTTTTTTCTTTCTTAAATCATGGAGCCATTTCCATTGGAAGGAGCAAATGTAAAAAGAATCCGCCCCAATCACCAGATGACCGCAAACCCTGTCTAAGAGGATTTCACTGAGGCTGATAGTACGTTGAAGACCAGTGGTAGTATTAGCACGAGAAGATTTTTATGAAGCGAAATGAACAAACCCTCCATCTCCTTCCATCGCGGGTTGATTCCTCCATAGGACAGGGTAAGCTCCTCTCCTGCACCCTTGGCCAAAATAAAAGGGTTAAATAATAACTCCCTATAACAGAAAGCATAGCCAGTGTTAAGTGACTTCTCAACGGTTGGCCATGCAAACAGTGGCTGCAAGAGCCATTCCTCGTTAGTATAGTGGACAGTATCTCCGCCTGTCACGCTGAAGACCGGGTTCTGATTCTCGACGGGAGGCTGCTTCTTTATGACGGCCAAACACCTCTGCTGAAAAAGCCAAACCTCCTTCAAGACTCACCTGATGATGAGGATTAGCTGTTTGCACGTGATATGTCTTACTTTCAATAAAACCTTTGACATGGCTTTGTAAAAGGTGTTTTTATGCATACTTGGCCTGGGTTTGTGTTGCATTTCCACTGTTCTCACCAGCAGGGGCCACCAGCGTGTGGCACTTCAAAACAGCCAATCGCTTTGCTGAGCGCTTGGTTCAGTTGACCCACAGGTTCGAAAAGCTTCCAACCATTCTCTGTTTTGAACAAATACACGTGGCTCTGCTGTGAGCAGAGCATCCAAAAATACAGAAAACTCGCAAATGTTCCTCCACGGAAATCTTTAGTAAAAGGCGAAAGATTTATGCGTGAATGAAGAGAAACTCGAGCTGTACCCTGAGATGTCGGGCCAATGTGCTCCCATCAACATGCCACAATGCTCAGCAAGGGTAAGGTCTGTTGCTGGCTCCTGCCACCCAGCTTTTTCTTTTTTAAATCATGGAGCCATTTCCATTGGAAGGAGCAAATGTAAAAGAATCCGCCCCAATCACCAGATGACCGCAAACCCTGTCTAAGAGGATTTCACTGAGGCTGATAGTACGTTGAAGACCAGTGGTAGTATTAACAGGAAGATTTTTTATGAAGCGAAATGAACAAACCCTCCATCTCCTTCCATCGCTGGGTTGATTCCTCCATAGGACAGGGTAAGCTCCTCTCCTGCACCCTTTGGCCAAAATAAAAGGGTTAAATAATAACTCCCATAACAGAAAGCATAGCCAGTGTTAAGTGACTTCTCAACGGTTGGCTATGCAAACAGTGGCTGCAAGAGCCATTCCTCGTTAGTATAGTGGACAGTATCTCCGCCTGTCACGCTGGAAGACCGGGTTCGATTCTCGACGGGAGGCTGCTTTATGACGGCCAAACACCTCTGCTGAAAAAGCCAAACCTCCTTCAAGACTCACCTGATGATGAGGATTAGCTGTTTGCACGTGATATGTCTTACTTTCAATAAAACCTTTGACATGGCTTTGTAAAAGGTGTTTTTATGCATACTTGGCCTGGGTTTGTGTTGCATTTCCACTGTTCTCACCAGCAGGGGCCACCAGCGTGTGGCACTTCAAAACAGCCAATCGCTTTGCTGAGCGCTTGGTTCAGTTGACCCACAGGTTTGAAAAGCTTCCAACCATTCTCTGTTTTTGAACAATACACGTGGCTCTGCTGTGAGCAGAGCATCCAAAATACAGAAAACTCGCAAATGTTCCTCCACGGAAATCTTTAGTAAAAGGCGAAAGATTTATGCGTGAATGAAGAGAAACTCGAGCTGTACCCTGAGATGTCGGGCCAATGTGCTCCCATCAACATGCCACAATGCTCAGCAAGGGTAAGGTCTGTTGCTGGCTCCTGCCACCCAGCTTTTTTCTTTTTAAATCATGGAGCCATTTCCATTGGAAGGAGCAAATGTAAAAAGAATCCGCCCCAATCACCAGATGACCGCAAACCCTGTCTAAGAGGATTTCACTGAGGCTGATAGTACGCTGAAGACCAGTGGTAGTATTAGCACGAGAAGATTTTTATGAAGAAATGAACAAACCCTCCATCTCCTTCCATCGCGGTTGATTCCTCCATAGGACAGGGTAAGCTCCTCTCCTGCACCCTTGGCCAAAATAAAAGGGTTAAATAATAACTCCCATAACAGAAAGCATAGCCAGTGTTAAGTGACTTCTCAACAGTGGCTGCAAGAGCCATTCCTCGTTAGTATAGTGGACAGTATCTCCGCCTGTCACGCGGAAGACCGGGTTCGATTCTCGACGGGAGGCTGCTTTTTATGACGGCCAAACACCTCTGCTGAAAAAAGCCAAACCTCCCTTCAAGACTCACCTGATGATGAGGATTAGCTGTTTGCACGTGATATGTCTTACTTTCAATAAAACCTTTGACATGGCTTTGTAAAAGGTGTTTTTATGCATACTTGGCCTGGGTTTGTGTTGCATTTCCACTGTTCTCACCAGCAGGGGCCACCAGCGTGTGGCACTTCAAAACAGCCAATCGCTTTGCTGAGCGCTTGGTTCAGTTGACCCACAGGTTTAAAAGCTTCCAACCATTCTCTGTTTTTGAACAAATACACGTGGCTCTGCTGTGAGCAGAGCATCCAAAAATACAGAAAACTCGCAATGTTCCTCCACGGAAATCTTTAGTAAAAGGCGAAAGATTTATGCGTGAATGAAGAGAAACTCGAGCTGTACCCTGAGATGTCGGGCCAATGTGCTCCCATCAACATGCCACAATGCTCAGCAAGGGTAAGGTCTGTTGCTGGCTCCTGCCACCCAGCTTTTTTCTTTTTAAATCATGGAGCCATTTCCATTGGAAGGAGCAAATGTAAAAGAATCCCCAATCACCAGATGACCGCAAACCCTGTCTAAGAGGATTTCACTGAGGCTGATAGTACGTTGAAGACCAGTGGTAGTATTAGCACGAGAAGATTTTTTATGAAGCGAAATGAACAAACCCTCCATCTCCTTCCATCGCTGGGTTGATTCCTCCATAGGACAGGGTAAGCTCCTCTCCTGCACCCTTGGCCAAAATAAAAGGGTTAAATAATAACTCCCATAACAGAAAGCATAGCCAGTGTTAAGTGACTTCTCAACGGTTGGCCATGCAAACAGTGGCTGCAAGAGCCATTCCTCGTTAGTATAGTGGACAGTATCTCCGCCTGTCACGCTGGAAGACCGGGTTCGATTCTCGACGGGAGGCTGCTTCTTTATGACGGCCAAACACCTCTGCTGAAAAAGCCAAACCTCCCTTCAAGACTCACCTGATGATGAGGATTAGCTGTTTGCACGTGATATGTCTTACTTTCAATAAAACCTTTGACATGGCTTTGTAAAAGGTGTTTTTATGCATACTTGGCCTGGGTTTGTGTTGCATTTCCACTGTTCTCACCAGCAGGGGCCACCAGCGTGTGGCACTTCAAAACAGCCAATCGCTTTTGCTGAGCGCTTGGTTCAGTTGACCCACAGGTTTGAAAAGCTTCCAACCATTCTCTGCTTTTGAACAAATACACGTGGCTCTGCTGTGAGCAGAGCATCCAAAAATACAGAAAACTCGCAAATGTTCCTCCACGGAAATCTTTAGTAAAAGGCGAAAGATTTATGCGTGAATGAAGAGAAACTCGAGCTGTACCCTGAGATGTCGGGCCAATGTGCTCCCATCAACATGCCACAATGCTCAGCAAGGGTAAGGTCTGTTGCTGGCTCCTGCCACCCAGCTTTTTTTTCTTTTAAATCATGGAGCCATTTCCATTGGAAGGAGCAAATGTAAAAGAATCGCCCCAATCACCAGATGACCGCAAACCCTGTCTAAGAGGATTTCACTGAGGCTGATAGTACGTTGAAGACCAGTGGTAGTATTAGCACGAGAAGATTTTTATGAAGCGAAATGAACAAACCTCCATCTCCTTCCATCGCTGGGTTGATTCCTCCATAGGACAGGGTAAGCTCCTCTCCTGCACCCTTGGCCAAAATAAAAGGGTTAAATAATAACTCCCATAACAGAAAGCATAGCCAGTGACTTCTCAACGGTTGGCCATGCAAACAGTGGCTGCAAGAGCCATTCCTCGTTAGTATAGTGGACAGTATCTCCGCCTGTCACGCTGAAGACCGGGTCTGATTCTCGACGGGAGGCTGCTTCTTTATGACGGCCAAACACTCTGCTGAAAAAGCCAAACCTCCTTCAAGACTCACCTGATGATGAGGATTAGCTGTTTGCACGTGATATGTCTTACTTTCAATAAAACCTTTGACATGGCTTTGTAAAAGGTGTTTTTATGCATACTTGGCCTGGGTTTGTGTTGCATTTCCACTGTTCTCACCAGCAGGGGCCACCAGCTGTGGCACTTCAAAACAGCCAATCGTTTTGCTGAGCGCTTGGTTCAGTTGACCCACAGGTTCAAAAGCTTCCAACCATTCTCTGTTTTTGAACAAATACACGTGGCTCTGCTGTGAGCAGAGCATCCAAAAATACAGAAAACTCGCAAATGTTCCCCTCCACGGAAATCTTTAGTAAAAGGCGAAAGATTTATGCGTGAATGAAGAGAAACTCGAGCTGTACCCTGAGATGTCGGGCCAATGTGCTCCCATCAACATGCCACAATGCTCAGCAAGGGTAAGGTCTGTTGCTGGCTCCTGCCACCCAGCTTTTTTCTTTTTAAATCATGGAGCCATTTCCATTGGAAGGAGCAAATGTAAAAAGAATCCGCCAATCACCAGATGACCGCAAACCCTGTCTAAGAGGATTTCACTGAGGCTGATAGTACGTTGAAGACCAGTGGTAGTATTAGCACGAAGATTTTTATGAAGCGAAATGAACAAACCTCCATCTCCTTCCATCGTGGGTTGATTCCTCCATAGGACAGGGTAAGCTCCTCTCCTGCACCCTTGGCCAAAATAAAAGGGTTAAATAATAACTCCCATAACAGAAAGCATAGCCAGTGTTAAGTGACTTCTCAACGGTTGGCTATGCAAACAGTGGCTGCAAGAGCCATTCCTCGTTAGTATAGTGGACAGTATCTCCGCCTGTCACGCTGAAGACCGGGTTCGATTCTCGACGGGAGGCTGCTTTATGACGGCCAAACACCTCTGCTGAAAAAGCCAAACCTCCTTCAAGACTCACCTGATGATGAGGATTAGCTGTTTGCACGTGATATGTCTTACTTTCAATAAAACCTTTGACATGGCTTTGTAAAAGGTGTTTTTATGCATACTTGGCCTGGGTTTGTGTTGCATTTCCACTGTTCTCACCAGCAGGCCACCAGCGTGTGGCACTTCAAAACAGCCAATCGCTTTGCTGAGCGCTTGGTTCAGTTGACCCACAGGTTTGAAAAGCTTCCAACCATTCTCTGTTTTTGAACAAATACACGTGGCTCTGCTGTGAGCAGAGCATCCAAAATACAGAAAACTCGCAATGTTCCTCCACGGAAATCTTTAGTAAAAGTAAAGATTTATGCGTGAATGAAGAGAAACTCGAGCTGTACCCTGAGATGTCGGGCCAATGTGCTCCCATCAACATGCCACAATGCTCAGCAAGGGTAAGGTCTGTTGCTGGCTCCTGCCACCCAGCTTTTTTCTTTTTTAAATCATGGAGCCATTTCCATTGGAAGGAGCAAATGTAATAAGAATCCGCCCCAATCACCAGATGACCGCAAACCCTGTCTAAGAGGATTTCACTGAGGCTGATAGTACTGAAGACCAGTGGTAGTATTAGCACGAGAAGATTTTTTATGAAGCGAAATGAACAAACCCTCCATCTCCTTCCATCGTGGGTTGATTCCTCCATAGGACAGGGTAAGCTCCTCTCCTGCACCCTTGGCCAAAATAAAAGGGTTAAATAATAACTCCCATAACAGAAAGCATAGCCAGTGTTATGACTTCTCAACGGTTGGCCATGCAAACAGTGGCTGCAAGAGCCATCCTCGTTAGTATAGTGGACAGTATCTCCGCCTGTCACGCTGGAAGACCGGGTCTGATTCTCGACGGGAGGCTGCTTTATGACGGCCAAACACCTCTGCTGAAAAAGCCAAACCTCCTTCAAGACTCACCTGATGATGAGGATTAGCTGTTTGCACGTGATATGTCTTACTTTCAATAAAACCTTTGACATGGCTTTGTAAAAGGTGTTTTATGCATACTTGGCCTGGGTTTGTGTTGCATTTCAACTGTTCTCACCAGCAGGGGCCACCAGCGTGGCACTTCAAAACAGCCAATCGTTTTGCTGAGCGCTTGGTTCAGTTGACCCACAGGTTTGAAAAAGCTTCCAACCATTCTCTGTTTTTGAACAAATACACGTGGCTCTGCTGTGAGCAGAGCATCCAAAATACAGAAAACTCAAATGTTCCCTCCACGGAAATCTTTAGTAAAAGGCTAAAGATTTATGCGTGAATGAAGAGAAACTCGAGCTGTACTCCTGAGATGTCGGGCCAATGTGCTCCCATCAACATGCCACAATGCTCAGCAAGGGTAAGGTCTGTTGCTGGCTCCTGCCACCCAGCTTTTT
Source organism: Gobiocypris rarus (assembly GCA_023029165.1). Taxonomy (NCBI): domain Eukaryota; kingdom Metazoa; phylum Chordata; class Actinopteri; order Cypriniformes; family Gobionidae; genus Gobiocypris; species Gobiocypris rarus. The sequence continues at coordinate 3,410,744 of CM040923.1, forward strand.
TCTTTTTAAATCATGGAGCCATTTCCATTGGAAGGAGCAAATGTAAAAAGAATCCCAATCACCAGATGACCGCAAACCCTGTCTAAGAGGATTTCACTGAGGCTGATAGTACGCTGAAGACCAGTGGTAGTATTAGCACGAGAAGATTTTTATGAAGAAATGAACAAACCTCCATCTCCTTCCATCGCTGGTTGATTCCTCCATAGGACAGGGTAAGCTCCTCTCCTGCACCCTTGGCCAAAATAAAAGGGTTAAATAATAACTCCCATAACAGAAAGCATAGCCAGTGTTAAGTGACTTCTCAACGGTTGGCTATGCAAACAGTGGCTGCAAGAGCCATCCTCGTTAGTATAGTGGACAGTATCTCCGCCTGTCACGCTGAAGACCGGGTTCATTCTCCGACGGGAGGCTGCTTCTTTATGACGGCCAAACACCTCTGCTGAAAAAGCCAAACCTCCTTCAAGACTCACCTGATGATGAGGATTAGCTGTTTGCACGTGATATGTCTTACTTTCAATAAAACCTTTGACATGGCTTTGTAAAAGGTGTTTTTATGCATACTTGGCCTGGGTTTGTGTTGCATTTCCACTGTTCTCACCAGCAGGGGCCACCAGCGTGTGGCACTTCAAAACAGCCAATCGCTTTGCTGAGCGCTTTGGTTCAGTTGACCCACAGGTTTGAAAGCTTCCAACCATTCTCTGCTTTTTGAACAATACACGTGGCTCTGCTGTGAGCAGAGCATCCAAAAATACAGAAAACTCGCAATGTTCCTCTCCACGGAAATCTTTAGTAAAAGGCGAAAGATTTATGCGTGAATGAAGAGAAACTCGAGCTGTACTCCTGAGATGTCGGGCCAATGTGCTCCCATCAACATGCCACAATGCTCAGCAAGGGTAAGGTCTGTTGCTGGCTCCTGCCACCCAGCTTTTTTCTTTTTAAATCATGGAGCCATTTCCATTGGAAGGAGCAAATGTAATAAGAATCCGCCCAATCACCAGATGACCGC
>CM040923.1:3416749-3436745 GCA_023029165.1 Gobiocypris rarus
CCATCTTCTCAACAGCCACCTTGGTCAGAGGGACATCTTCAGGAAAACTCTTTGCCGGTGGATTGTATGGGGCAGGTGGCAGTACTGACACTGGGACACTGATGGTTTCACTGCCAGAGTTAAGATGTTGCCATAACTGTTGTGTCTCCAGGAGCTTTTCTGGGCTGGTGTTGAGAGATGCATTTGCATTCTTTTTTTTAGCGAGGTGTTTAATGTACCTGCTAATATGTTGTTTTGTCGTTGAGTGCAAAAGGCTGTTGGGGTCAGTGCAGGCACTCTGTACCATAGCAGCATACTCAGCATCCACCTGTTTGAGAAGATCCTTGCTCCCATGGTGCTTTGCCAAGAGATGATCAATGGCATTTCTCATCGGATCTGTCCATCTACTATGGTCCAGCACAAAGACTCGACCACCCGTTTTGATTGGTCCAGTCACGAGCTGCAGCGGGGAGGCAGCGATGGGCAATGGCGGTGTGCTCAGCAGTTCTACAAAAGATAAACAAAATTACTTAAATTATTTGTCTTTGTGGCAGTTAACACACATTAGTGCCTGTTTAAATAATGTATTTACCTGCAGCCAGTAGAAACTCCTCCGACCTTTGATCCTTCACTGTCACAGTGCCGGGTGTGATGTTATGGTGGAATAAGACAGACTTTGGGGGTGACCGGCTCTGTGGGAGGATGGGTCTTGGCAAAGCTTGAATCATCTAAACAATCCTGAAATAAAAGGTATTGAATGTTCACAATATTATATAAACATATAAACATATATCATATTTCACAATATAACTTCTGTATTTTTTTTATTCAAATAAATCCAGCTATATGGAGGCTTCTTTTAATTAATAAAAAATAGTTTGACCCCCAGTTAAAATATAATGATGTAGCATTCCCTTCAAGTAAAGCAACAGAGTAATGACATACCTCAGGTGTAAGTGAGGGCAACAAGCCAGATGATAAGTCTTCCTGCATCTCCACATCTCCAGAGGCTGACTTCCTACACTTGTGCTTCTCAAAGTCAAGAGGCACTGGGCGACAACCTGGCTCCACATACTGAAGGCCAAACCTCTCTCCTGTGTCCCTGCAGGAGATATGCAAGGCTGGATATTTGTGCTGCCCTGTGACTGTCACAGATGCCCTGTTTATCTCAATCATTAACACAGGGTCAAACACTTCAGGTAAGACAACCCCAGGCTGCTTCAGGTCCACCAGCCGCTGATAATTCCAGCGTGCCACCCCAGTTATTCCCTGTGCGTGGAACAGCTCAGGAGAACACGATTGCCTGTTACCCATTGAGCCTGGTGAAAATGAAACCCTTCCTGCTGTGAGGTGCCTCTGACAGGGATCCAGATGGGCACAGCAGCTCCTTCCCCCTTGACATGATTCAGCTGCAAGGTCCCACCATGCCTGTAGAGAATTCCTTCCTCCACTTCAGGGTCACTCAGGCAGCCTCTAAGGATGTGAATGCGCTGAATCCACCACAATTTTAACATTGATGGTTTAAAAGGAAGATGTTGTTGGGATCCTTTGCTAGATGGAAATGCTTAAGTACTTCTTCCACTCTTTGAACCAGCTCTCTGGGATGTGGCACTTTTGTCCTGCAGTGCTCTCTGATGTGCTGCTTGGTGGGATTAGGCTCAATACCACAGAATGTGTATACGTTTTTCAGTTTCTCCAGGTCACTCTGATCCACTACAGAGAAGGCAGAAGAGAGGAACTGGCAGAAGGAACTATACAGAGGATGGTGCTCGAAACACACTCCCTGGTGAATCGCCTCATACAGTGAAACAAGTCCAGTTTCACAACAATGTCCTCATTGTACTTCATGCACGAGGCACATGAATTCTTGAGGTTTCCTGCGGTAACATCTGCCACAATAGCTTCAGTGGTCCTCCAGGATTCCCACTGCAGGTGCTCATGAGGTGCTGGGTCCATCACTCTGAAAGCGGCACAACAGTCCCTAAATACACATTAGGAACAAGAAGAAAAGATTTTCAGTTAAATGTATTCATTATCTTTTACTACACTACTTGATGTGTTGTGTGATGAGATGTGGTGCTTCATACCTGTCCACCCACTGATACTTGGCCTTGGGTATGCCAGCAGCACTGTAGCGATTGGCCAGCCCACAGTACATTGATGCTAAGGACTGCTCACTCTCAGATTGCACCATCACCCAGGACAGGATCATCCAGTTCTCGTTCATCACAGCGTAGGAGGACATTGTGCCAGTTGAGAGTGTTACTTTTCTAGCAACTGCGTGTGTGATCTGACCTGAATACCTGTCCAAATGTGCCTTGCAGGACCTGAGTGAGAGCTGCCTCTTGCCGCTGATATTCATTAAGAAGACACTCTACTAGATAGTGTGCACTCACAGAGACCCCATGCCACCCATCAGTGTCCTCATAACCCCAAAAGGTTCTGGTGTTTCATCCTTCCTCAGTGCCCCAGTGATAGTCTTCTGGCCATACAGACCTGCTTCAGCATCCCTGATGTTTTTGCGCTGAGCAGGTAGGCTAGATGAGCTCTTTCATACTTTACGTGAAGCGCCTCAGACAGCTGGTTGGCCATATCATTTGGCGATTTTCCAGATCGCCTCAGTTCATCCATCACTGTTTTACCGATTGCTTTCTTATGGGTGAGGAAGGCTGGTAAGATGTTGGTGAAAGCGGTTTGGGAGCATGTCTAGCCACTGGGGTTTATCGGCGAACCAGTATTTTTGCATGCTTTACAGCACAGGCGAGAGGAAAGGATGTAATATTGTCCACTCACACCAAGAATCACTCTGGGTCTTCCCACACCAGAGGAAACAACCTGAGGATTTGAACAGCTGTAGAGACAAGGCAGGATGTAATTGTTTCTGACCCTTTCCATTATACTGTGCTCAGGTTTCCAGATGAAGAAGGGATGGAGCTGGAAGTATTTTGGTGATGGCAGGCCTGTGTTGGTTTCTATAAGTTCAGGCTGAGGAGGATAACGCCACAAGGAAACCATGTTCATAAGGTGTCTCACGGTCGTGATCCTGGCCAGAGCCCCATATCTTCCATCTCTGTTTTCATCCAAATTTTTTGATGGAGGAGCAGTTCCAGCGGCTAATATCTTGAAGGTACACAGGGTTTCTGTCTGTGTGGAGGGCACTGGGGCATGTTCAGCAAGTACTGACAGTGCAGCTGGTGGAGGTGCAGTGGATGGTGGAGGTGCAGTGGATGGTACTGACAGTGCAGCTGCTGGAGGTGCAGTGGATGGTGGAGGTGCAGTGCGTGCTGACAGTGCAGCTGCTGGAGGTGCAGTGGATGGTGGAGGTGCAGTGCGTGCTGACAGTGCAGCTGCTGGAGGTGCAGTGCGTGCTGACAGTGCAGCTGCTGGAGGTGCAGTGCGTGCTGACAGTGCAGCTGCTGGAGGTGCAGTGGATGGTGGAGGTGCAGTGCGTGCTGACAGTGCAGCTGCTGGAGGTGCAGTGGATGGTGGAGGTGCAGTGCGTGCTGACAGTGCAGCTGCTGGAGGTGCAGTGCGTGCTGACAGTGCAGCTGCTGGAGGTGCAGTGCGTGCTGACAGTGCAGCTGCTGGAGGTGCAGTGCGTGCTGACAGTGCAGCTGCTGGAGGTGCAGTGCGTGCTGACAGTGCAGCTGGTGGAGGTGCAGTGGATGGTGGAGGTAAAGTGCGTGCTGACAGTGCAGCTGGTGGAGGTGCAGTGGATGATGCTGGTGGTACTCTGGACAGTGATGCAGGGGCTTTATACTGTGAAGAGGTGCTAGTCACAGGTGGTGGTGGTATGTGAAGATCGCAGACCGCATGTGGTGTTGGTGGTGGCTGTGGCAGAACTGCAGGGAACAAGAAGTTACAAAATTGATAAAACATTCATGTAAATGACATGTATGTGACATCTTTACCTGTCTGTTATTCGTCAGTTAGGACTTGCATCAATAGAATATTTATTTAAAAATACTATTAATGCAAGTCCTAAATATGTTCACTTATATGATTGAGTTGTACAGACTTTTTAAACACTTACAATTATCACACATTGATCCTAATTTGAAGGTTTACACTTTAAAAAAAACAGGTAAAGCACAACTTTGAGTCGACAATACAAACAAATTAAATAGCATGAATACAATTCATGAAGTGCACTCACCCTCATCACTGGTATGTTCAACCTTTAGCAATAGTTAGTAGAACAAAAGAACACAATTTTAGAACAGGCAAGAACACTGCCAAAACAACAAACAATTGTATTAAAAACAGTAATGGAGTATAAATCCTCCATTAGGATAACCTCTTGCTGCAGAGGAGACTGGACACCCAGTGGCTGCAGGTGTCCCTGAAATAAACAATATAATTAAATTGATATCACTCTGTTATGGACGGTTTAATATGCCATAAACAGGTTGAATTTGATAATTCTGTACATAACAGACTTTTAATGCAGACTTTCGGTTCACTTACTTTGCTGTGTAGGACATTTGGGTGGAGACAGACTCAGCATCATCTTCTCTCAGTTCTACATCCTCCTCCATGACTTTGAAAAGAAAAAATGCATCAGTAGACTGTAATAATCAATATAAATAAATATAAATGTTGTTTACTTACCTGGATGATCAGAAGTAAGGCGTAAAGTGGAAGCTTCAGAGGAGTTGTTGGTAAAGGTGTAGCAGAAGGGGGTGTGGTCACCTGTCTTTGCTGTTTTAAAAGATATTGCTGCAAGCGATACATTTTACTTCCAGGAACACACCTCTTCCCCATCATGAACCCAGCATACCCATCAGCCCTAGTATCCCAGATCTTCCTCCAAGTGTCTTGTGCTCGTACCCCAAAGCCAACAACGTTGTCATCCTCTGACAAAACTGGTACTGGGTCTGGCCTCTCTGAAAGGTATCGCCGGAGATCCTGTATTTCCTTAAAGCATCTTGAGTACTCTAGAAAGGAAACAAGGCTATCCTTGCAAGGGCCCTCTGGATTGAACTGCCCAGCCTGTTCTTCTGCCTCAACCTTACTGAACAAGTACAAAGTGTAGCCAATATCATTCTCCAACAGCCACCGGAAGGACTTTCCTTTGTACTTCCCAAACTGAAGAATGTATTCTCCTAACACCTCTTGCTTGTCTGACACATCTCCCCCTCTCTGTGAGACAACAGAACGGGCATTGGTCCTGACAAGATCTTCTCTTTGAGGTGCTGACCTGTCCTGCAAAGAAGGGTTGTCTTTAAGTCTTTTGCCTCTTCAGATGGGTCCCGCGTAAATGGCCTGAAGGGCCTTTCCTGAAGAACACTTTGACTCTCGGGAAAGAAGACAGTTTTCTTCATGTTGATGACCTGAAATCATGATGACCACATTAAAATACTTAATGAAATAACACAAATAGTACATCAAAATGATCAGAATTAAAACATTATTAAGGTTTTTTTCTTTCTTTACATTTTTTTTAAATATAATTTTATTCAGCAGGGATAAATTAAATTGATCAAAAGTAAAATACAAAAAAGATTTATAAGATATGTATGATGTTACAAACTTTACAGTACCTGTCAAGGCTGCATTTGTTTGATCAAAAATACGGTCCCACTTTGTATTATATGGCCTTAACTACTATGTATACTTGCATCAAAAATAAGAACAATGTACTTATTTTGTTCCTTTTGTATTACAAAACACATTTGCTGATATTGAGGTGGGATCCGGTAAAGTTATGGAACTAATGGAAGGTTATGACAAAACTGAATGCAGTTAAGGTTAGGGTGGTATAAGCGAAGTGTCAACAGTGTAATTATAAATGTAATTATAGAAATTAATTAAAGATGTACTTACTCACAGGTTTTTTTTTTTTTAAATGTATGTACAATGTAAAAACATGTATGTAGACAACAAGTGCATTGTATCAAATTATTAATTTAAATGTTAGTACATAGTAGTTAAGGCCACCTAATATAAAGTGGGTCCAGAAATACAGTTATACTGTGAAATATTACTACAAATGAAAAGAAATGTGTATAAAGTGCTAAAATAAAAATTTATAAATAAGTGCGTGTGTGTGTGTGTGTATATATATATATATATATACGTTATATATATATATATATATATATGTGTGTGTGTGTGTGTGTATATATATATATATATATATATATATATATATATATATATGAGGATGAACAAGCATTTAGCTGTACCTAAAGATAATCCAATTAAATATAACTATCCCCATCAAAAGTTTGGTTTAACATTACTGTCATTTGTATTTTTTTTTTTGCTAACAGAATCATATTTGTTTTTATTTACTCATACTTTATTTACTTTATTTAATCAACTTCACAAACCATTCAACACAAATTAACACGATTGTATGATGAGGAAGACAACAATAACCACAACTACAACAACAACTAATTATTTTCCAAAATAATAAATAAGTAATTTTACCTTCTTGGTTTGTCAGTTTAATAATCTGTTCTCTGAGGTAACGTTAACGTTAAACCAGATGTCACCTGAGGTTAAATCTGAGGTAAAATCTGAAGACTTCGCGGAAAAACAATAGGAAAGTTACATGATGATTTATTTAAATAAATCCGTGTAATTTTCATTAAGTTGTGTTGCATAAAACAAAACAATGTGAACTTTTAAGTAAGCGTAAACAATGCGATCCCTCCTACAGCGAATGATTGACAGATGACACTTCGCTGTTCAAATGCCGCTCCACGGAAAAGGCAAAACAGCGCCATGAAATCTACCTGTGGTCACAAATATATTGCATCCGTAGTGTTAAGCACTACCATAGAGAATGAATGGGAAAAGTTAAGGAAAGTTAAGCTTAACCATTTTCGGCTCCCGCGCGAAAGGTCCCCAGTTCGAAACTGGGTGGAAACAACTTGAGGAATTTTTACTATATATGCTGAAATGGCTCTCAAGTACACGGATGTCCAAGCTACAAAGGCCTTGATTTCAAGATAGTTGAAGGCAATAATACTAAGGATCTCAAGCCAGACTACCATGCTGAATGAGCTAGGTCCTGTTGTTTGTGGAATCTACAGACTGACACTCTGCTTGCAGGGCAGATTATGGGATGAAACTGTCTTGAGAAAAAGCACAAAAAACACAGGGAGGTTTCTGTAGTGTAGTTGTTATCACATTCGCTTTACACGCGAAAGGTCCTCAGTTCGAAACTGGGCAGAAACAAATTGAGTTTTTTTAACTAAACATGCCAAAATGGTATCTCCAGCAAGTGTATGTCAAGACTACTAAGGCCTCACTTTCAAGCTAGTTGAAAACAATCATACAAAGGATCTCAAGCTAGTCTACCAAGCCTGAATGAGCTCTGTCCTGTTGTTTGTGGCATTTACACAGGCCTTCACTCTGCTTGCAGGGCAGATTACGGGAGGAACTTGTTTTGGATAAAGGCCACAAACCATAACATGAGGTTTCTGTAGTGTAGTGGTAATCACGTTGCCTAACACGCGAAAGGTCCTCGGTTGAAACCGAGCAGAAACAGCGACCAGCTTTTGACAGAAAGTATAAAATGTTTGCGAAGCGAAGAGTATTAGCTCTCTTTTACATTATACGCTTTTTAACATGCCTGATTCAAAACATTTCCTTCTTTTCCTCGAAGACAGGTTTCCATAGTGTAGTGGTTATCACGTTTGCCTCACACGCGAAAGGTCCCCAGTTCGAAACTGGGTGGAAACAACTTGAGGAATTTTTACTATATATGCTGAAATGGCTCTCTCTGTCCAAGCTACAAAGGCCTTGATTTCAAGATAGTTGAAGGCAATAATACTAAGGATCTCAAGCCAGACTACCATGCTGAATGAGCTAGGTCCTGTTGTTTGTGGAATCTACAGACTGACACTCTGCTTGCAGGGCAGATTATGGGATGAAACTGTCTTCGAGAAAAAGCACACAAAAAACACTGGGAGGTTTCTGTAGTGTAGTTGTTATCACATTCGCTTTACACGCGAAAGGTCCTCAGTTCGAAACTGGGCAGAAACAAATTGAGGGTTTTTTTTAACTAAACATGCCAAAATGTATCTCCAGCAAGCGTATGTCAAGACTACTAAGGCCTCACTTTCAAGCTAGTTGAAAACAATCATACTAAGGATCTCAAGCCATTCTACCAAGCCTGAATGAGCTCTGTCCTGTTGTTTGTGGCATTTACACAGGCCTTCACTCTGCTTGCAGGGCAGATTACGGGAGGAACTTGTTTTGGATAAAGGCCACAAACCATAACATGAGGTTTCTGTAGTGTAGTGGTAATCACGTTCGCCTAACACGCGAAAGGTCCTCGGTTCGAAACCGAGCAGAAACAGCGACCAGCTTTTGACAGAAAGTATAAAATGTTTGCGAAGCGAAGAGTATTAGCTCTCTTTTACATTATACGCTTTTTAACATGCCTGATTCGAAACATTTCCTTCTGTTCCTCGAAGACAGGTTTCCATAGTGTAGTGGTTATCACGTTCGCCTCACAGACTGAGGTCCCCAGTTCGAAACTGGGTGGAAACAACTTGAGGAATTTTTACTATATATGCTGAAATGTCTCTCTCTGTCCAAGCTACAAAGGCCTTGATTTCAAGATAGTTGAAGGCAATAATACTAAGGATCTCAAGCCAGACTACCATGATGAATTAGCTAGGTCCTGTTGTTTGTGGAATCTACAGACTGACACTCTGCTTGCAGGGCAGATTATGGGATGAAATGTCTTCTAGAAAAAGCACACAAAAAACACAGGAGGTTTCTGTAGAGTAGTTGTTATCACATTCGCTTTACACGAAAGGTCCTCAGTTCGAAACTGGGCAGAAACAAATTGAGGTTTTTTTTTAACTAAACATGCCAAAATGTATCTCCAGCAAGTGTATGTCCAGACTACTAAGGCCTCACTTTCAAGCTAGTTGAAAACAATCATACTAAGGATCTCAAGCCAGTCTACCAAGCCTGAATGAGCTCTGTCCTGTTGTTTTGTGGCATTTACACAGGCCTTCACTCTGCTTGCAGGGCAGATTACGGAGGAACTTGTTTTGGATAAAGGCCACAAACCATAACATGAGGTTTCTTTAGTGTAGTGTTAATCACGTTAGCCTAACACGCGAAAGTTCTCGGTTCGAAACCGAGCAGAAACAGCGACCAGCTTTTGACAGAAAGTATAAAATGTTTGCGAAACGAAGAGTATTAGCTCTCTTTTACATTATACGCTTTTTAACATGCCTGATTCGAAACATTTCCTTCTGTTCCTCGAAGACAGGTTTCCATAGTGTATTGGTTATCACGTTAGCCTCACGCGAAAGGTCCCCAGTTCGAAACTGGGTGGAAACAAAATTTTTACTATATATGCTGAAATGTCTCTCTCTGTCCAAGCTACAAAGGCCTTGATTTCAAGATAGTTGAAGGCAATAATACTAAGGATCTCAAGCCAGACTACCATGATGAATTAGCTAGGTCCTGTTGTTTGTGGAATCTACAGACTGACACTCTGCTTGCAGGGCAGATTATGGGATGAAAATGTCTTCTAGAAAAAGCACACAAAAAACACAGGGAGGTTTCTGTAGTGTAGTGGTTATCACATTCGCTTTACACGCGAAAGGTCCTCAGTTCGAAACTGGGCAGAAACAAATTGAGGTTTTTAACTAAACATGCCAAAATGGATCTCCAGCAAGCGTATGTCCAGACTACTAAGGCCTCACTTTCAAGCTAGTTGAAAACAATCATACTAAGGATCTCAAGCCAGTCTACCAAGCCTGAATGAGCTCTGTCCTGTTGTTAGTGGCATTTACACAGGCCTTCACTCTGCTTGCAGGGCAGATTACGGGAGGAACTTGTTTTGGATAAAGGCCACGAACTGTAATGTGAGGTTTCTGTAGTGTAGTGGTAATCACGTTCGCCTAACACGCGAAAGGTCCTCGGTTGAAACCGAGCAGAAACAGCGACCAGCTTTTGACAGAAAGTATAAAATGTTTGAAGCGAAGAGTATTAGCTCTCTTTTACATTATACGCTTTTAACATGCCTGATTCAACATTTCCTTCTGTTCCTCGAAGACAGGTTTCCATAGTGTATTGGTTATCACGTTCGCCTCACACGCGAAAGGTCCCCAGTTCGAAACTGGGTGGAAACAACTTGAGGAATTTTACTATATATGCTGAAATGTCTCTCTCTGTCCAAGCTACAAAGGCCTTGATTTCAAGATAGTTGAAGGCAATAATACTAAGGATCTCAAGCCAGACTACCATGCTGAATGAGCTAGGTCCTGTTGTTTGTGGAATCTACAGACTGACACTCTGCTTGCAGGGCAGATTATGGGATGAAACTGTCTTCGAGAAAAAGCACACAAAAAACACTGGGAGGTTTCTGTAGTGTAGTTGTTATCACATTCGCTTTACACGCGAAAGGTCCTCAGTTGAAACTGGGCAGAAACAAATTGAGGTTTTTAACTAAACATGCCAAAATGTATCTCCAGCAAGTGTATGTCAAGACTACTAAGGCCTCACTTTCAAGCTAGTTGAAAACAATCATACAAAGGATCTCAAGCCAGTCTACCAAGCCTGAATGAGCTCTGTCCTGTTGTTTGTGGCATTTACACAGGCCTTCACTCTGCTTGCAGGGCAGATTTATGGGAGGAACTTGTTTTGGATAAAGGCCACAAACCATAACATGAGGTTTCTGTAGTGTAGTGTTAATCACGTCGCCTAACACGCGAAAGGTCCTCGGTTGAAACCGAGCAGAAACAGCGACCAGCTTTTGACAGAAAGTATAAAATGTTTGCGAAACGAAGAGTATTAGCTCTCTTTTACATTATAAGCTTTTTAACATGCCTGATTCGAAACATTTCCTTCTGTTCCTCGAAGACAGGTTTCCATAGTGTATTGGTTATCACGTTAGCCTCACGCGAAAGGTCCCCAGTTCGAAACTGGGTGGAAACAACTTGAGGAATTTTTACTATATATGCTGAAATGTCTCTCTCTGTCCAAGCTACAAAGGCCTTGATTTCAAGATAGTTGAAGGCAATAATACTAAGGATCTCAAGCCAGACTACCATGATGAATTAGCTAGGTCCTGTTGTTTGTGGAATCTACAGACTGACACTCTGCTTGCAGGGCAGATTATGGGATGAAAATGTCTTCTAGAAAAAGCACACAAAAACACAGGAGGTTTCTGTAGTGTAGTGGTTATCACATTTGCTTTACACGCGAAAGGTCCTCAGTTCGAAACTGGGCAGAAACAAATTGGGTTTTTTTTTAACTAAACATGCCAAAATGGATCTCCAGCAAGTGTATGTCAAGACTACTAAGGCCTCACTTTCAAGCTAGTTGAAAACAATCATACAAAGGATCTCAAGCTAGTCTACCAAGCCTGAATGAGCTCTGTCCTGTTGTTTGTGGCATTTACACAGGCCTTCACTCTGCTTGCAGGGCAGATTACGGGAGGAACTTGTTTTGGATAAAGGCCACGAACCGTAATGTGAGGTTTCTGTAGTGTAGTGGTAATCACGTTCGCCTAACACGCGAAAGGTCCTCGGTTCGAAACCGAGCAGAAACAGCGACCAGCTTTTGACAGAAAGTATAAAATGTTTGCGAAACGAAGAGTATTAGCTCTCTTTTACATTATACGCTTTTTAACATGCCTGATTCGAAACATTTCCTTCTGTTCCTCGAAGACAGGTTTCCATAGTGTAGTGGTTATCACGTTCGCCTCACACGCGAAAGGTCCCCAGTTCGAAACTGGGTGGAAACAACTTGAGGAATTTTTACTATATATGCTGAAATGTCTCTCTCTGTCCAAGCTACAAAGGCCTTGATTTCAAGATAGTTGAAGGCAATAATACTAAGGATCTCAAGCCAGACTACCATGCTGAATGAGCTAGGTCCTGTTGTTTGTGGAATCTACAGACTGACACTCTGCTTGCAGGGCAGATTATGGGATGAAACTGTCTTCGAGAAAAAGCACACAAAAACACAGGGAGGTTTCTGTAGTGTAGTTGTTATCACATTAGCTTTACACGAAAGGTCCTCAGTTCGAAACTGGGCAGAAACAAATTGAGGGTTTTTTTTAACTAAACATGCCAAAATGTATCTCCAGCAAGTGTATGTCAAGACTACTAAGGCCTCACTTTCAAGCTAGTTGAAAACAATCATACAAAGGATCTCAAGCTAGTCTACCAAGCCTGAATGAGCTCTGTCCTGTTGTTGTGGCATTTACACAGGCCTTCACTCTGCTTGCAGGGCAGATTACGGAGGAACTTGTTTTGGATAAAGGCCACAAACCATAACATGAGGTTTCTGTAGTGTAGTGGTAATCACGTTGCCTAACACGCGAAAGGTCCTCGGTTCGAAACCGAGCAGAAACAGCGACCAGCTTTTGACAGAAAGTATAAAATGTTTGCGAAGCGAAGAGTATTAGCTCTCTTTTACATTATACGCTTTTTAACATGCCTGATTCAAAAATTTCCTTCTGTTCCTCAAGACAGGTTTCCATAGTGTATTGGTTATCACGTTCGCCTCACACGCAAAAGGTCCCCAGTTCGAAACTGGGTGGAAACAACTTGAGGAATTTTTACTATATATGCTGAAATGTCTCTCTCTGTCCAAGCTACAAAGGCCTTGATTTCAAGATAGTTGAAGGCAATAATACTAAGGATCTCAAGCCAGACTACCATGCTGAATGAGCTAGGTCCTGTTGTTTGTGGAATCTACAGACTGACACTCTGCTTGCAGGGCAGATTATGGGATGAAAATGTCTTCTAGAAAAAGCACACAAAAAACACAGGGAGGTGTCTGTAGTGTAGTGGTTATCACATTCGCTTTACACGCGAAAGGTCCTCAGTTCGAAACTGGGCAGAAACAAATTGAGGGTTTTTTTAACTAAACATGCCAAAATGGATCTCCAGCAAGCGTATGTCCAGACTACTAAGGCCTCACTTTCAAGCTAGTTGAAAACAATCATACTAAGGATCTCAAGCCAGTCTACCAAGCCTGAATGAGCTCTGTCCTGTTGTTTGTGGCATTTACACAGGCCTTCACTCTGCTTGCAGGGCAGATTACGGGAGGAACTTGTTTTGGATAAAGGCCACGAACTGTAATGTGAGGTTTCTGTAGTGTAGTGGTAATCACGTTCGCCTAACACGCGAAAGGTCCTCAGTTGAAACCGAGCAGAAACAGCGATCAGCTTTTGACAGAAAGTATAAAATGTTTGAACGAAGAGTATTAGCTCTCTTTTACATTATACGCTTTTTAACATGCCTGATTCGAAACATTTCCTTCTGTTCCTCAAGACAGGTTTCCATAGTGTATTGGTTATCACGTTAGCCTCACACGCGAAAGGTCCCCAGTTCAAACTGGGTGGAAACAACTTGAGGAATTTTTACTATATATGCTGAAATGTCTCTCTCTGTCCAAGCTACAAAGGCCTTGATTTCAAGATAGTTGAAGGCAATAATACTAAGGATCTCAAGCCAGACTACCATGCTGAATGAGCTAGGTCCTGTTGTTTGTGGAATCTACAGACTGACACTCTGCTTGCAGGGCAGATTATGGGATGAAACTGTCTTCGAGAAAAAGCACACAAAAACACAGGGAGGTTTCTGTAGTGTAGTTGTTATCACATTAAGCTTTGAAAGGTCCTCAGTTCGAAACTGGGCAGAAACAAATTGAGGGTTTTTTTTAACTAAACATGCCAAAATGTATCTCCAGCAAGTGTATGTCAAGACTACTAAGGCCTCACTTTCAAGCTAGTTGAAAACAATCATACAAAGGATCTCAAGCTAGTCTACCAAGCCTGAATGAGCTCTGTCCTGTTGTTTGTGGCATTTACACAGGCCTTCACTCTGCTTGCAGGGCAGATTACGGGAGGAACTTGTTTTGGATAAAGGCCACAAACCATAACATGAGGTTTCTGTAGTGTAGTGTTAATCACGCACGCCTAACACGCGAAAGGTCCTCGGTTGAAACTGAGCAGAAACAGCGACCAGCTTTTGACAGAAAGTATAAAATGTTTAGAGTATTAGCTCTCTTTTACATTATACGCTTTTTAACATGCCTGATTCAAACATTTCCTTCTGTTCCTCGAAGACAGGTTTCCATAGTGTAGTGGTTATCACGTTAGCCTCACTAAGGTCCCCAGTTGAAACTTTGGAAACAACAGGAATTTTTACTATATATGCTGAAATGTCTCTCTCTGTCCAAGCTACAAAGGCCTTGATTTCAAGATAGTTGAAGGCAATAATACTAAGGATCTCAAGCCAGACTACCATGCTGAATGAGCTAGGTCCTGTTGTTTGTGGAATCTACAGACTGACACTCTGCTTGCAGGGCAGATTATGGGATGAAACTGTCTTCGAGAAAAAGCACACAAAAAACACAGGAGGTTTCTGTAGTGTAGTTGTTATCACATTCGCTTTACACGCGAAAGGTCCTCAGTTCGAAACTGGGCAGAAACAAATTGGGTTTTTTTAACTAAACATGCCAAAATGTATCTCCAGCAAGCGTATGTCAAGACTACTAAGGCCTCACTTTCAAGCTAGTTGAAAACAATCATACAAAGGATCTCAAGCTAGTCTACCAAGCCTGAATGAGCTCTGTCCTGTTGTTTGTGGCATTTACACAGGCCTTCACTCTGCTTGCAGGGCAGATTACGGGAGGAACTTGTTTTGGATAAAGGCCACAAACCATAACATGAGGTTTCTGTAGTGTAGTGGTAATCACGTTCGCCTAACACGCGAAAGGTCCTCGGTTCGAAACCGAGCAGAAACAGCGACCAGCTTTTGACAGAAAGTATAAAATGTTTGCGAAACGAAGAGTATTAGCTCTCTTTTACATTATACGCTTTTAACATGCCTGATTCGAAACATTTCCTTCTGTTCCTCGAAGACAGGTTTCCATAGTGTAGTGGTTATCACGTTCGCCTCACACGCGAAAGGTCCCCAGTTCGAAACTGGGTGGAAACAACTTGAGGAATTTTTACTATATATGCTGAAATGGCTCTCAAGTACACGGATGTCCAAGCTACAAAGGCCTTGATTTCAAGATAGTTGAAGGCAATAATACTAAGGATCTCAAGCCAGACTACCATGATGAATTAGCTAGGTCCTGTTGTTTGTGGAATCTACAGACTGACACTCTGCTTGCAGGGCAGATTATGGGATGAAAATGTCTTCTAGAAAAAGCACACAAAAACACAAGGAGGTTTCTGTAGTGTAGTGGTTATCACATTCGCTTTACACGCGAAAGGTCCTCAGTTCGAAACTGGGCAGAAACAAATTGAGGTTTTTAACTAAACATGCTAAAATGGATCTCCAGCAAGTGTCCAGACTACTAAGGCCTCACTTTCAAGCTAGTTGAAAACAATCATACTAAGGATCTCAAGCCAGTCTACCAAGCCTGAATGAGCTCTGTCCTGTTGTTAGTGGCATTTACACAGGCCTTCACTCTGCTTGCAGGGCAGATTACGGGAGGAACTTGTTTTGGATAAAGGCCACAAACTGTAATGTGAGGTTTCTGTAGTGTAGTGGTAATCACGTTAAGCTAACACGCGAAAGGTCCTCGGTTCGAAACCGAGCAGAAACAGCGACCAGCTTTTGACAGAAAGTATAAAATGTTTGCGAAACGAAGAGTATTAGCTCTCTTTTACATTATCGCTTTTTAACATGCCTGATTCAAACATTTCCTTCTGTTCCTCGAAGACAGGTTTCCATAGTGTAGTGGTTATCACGTTAAGCCTCACACGAAAGGTCCCCAGTTCGAAACTGGGTGGAAACAACAGGAATTTTTACTATATATGCTGAAATGTCTCTCTCTGTCCAAGCTACAAAGGCCTTGGTTTCAAGATAGTTGAAGGCAATAATACTAAGGATCTCAAGCCAGACTACCATGCTGAATGAGCTAGGTCCTGTTGTTTGTGGAATCTACAGACTGACACTCTGCTTGCAGGGCAGATTATGGGATGAAACTGTCTTGAGAAAAAGCACACAAAAACACAGGAGGTTTCTGTAGTGTAGTTGTTATCACATTAAGCTTTACAGGCGAAAGGTCCTCAGTTCGAAACTGGGCAGAAACAAATTGAGGTTTTTAACTAAACATGCCAAAATGTATCTCCAGCAAGTGTATGTCAAGACTACTAAGGCCTCACTTTCAAGCTAGTTGAAAACAATCATACAAAGGATCTCAAGCTAGTCTACCAAGCCTGAATGAGCTCTGTCCTGTTGTTTGTGGCATTTACACAGGCCTTCACTCTGCTTGCAGGGCAGATTACGGGAGGAACTTGTTTTGGATAAAGGCCACAAACCATAACATGAGGTTTCTGTAGTGTAGTGGTAATCACGTTCGCCTAACACGCGAAAGGTCCTCGGTTCGAAACCGAGCAGAAACAGCGACCAGCTTTTGACAGAAAGTATAAAATGTTTGCGAAACGAAGAGTATTAGCTCTCTTTTACATTATAAGCTTTTTAACATGCCTGATTCGAAACATTTCCTTCTGTTCCTCGAAGACAGGTTTCCATAGTGTAGTGGTTATCACGTTCGCCTCACATGCGAAAGGTCCCCAGTTCGAAACTGGATGGAAACAATTTCAGGAATTTTTACTATATATGCTGAAATGTCTCTCTCTGTCCAAGCTACAAAGGCCTTGATTTCAAGATAGTTGAAGGCAATAATACTAAGGATCTCAAGCCAGACTACCATGCTGAATGAGCTAGGTCCTGTTGTTTGTGGAATCTACAGACTGACACTCTGCTTGCAGGGCAGATTATGGGATGAAACTGTCTTCGAGAAAAAGCACACAAAAAACACTGGGAGGTTTCTGTAGTGTAGTTGTTATCACATTCGCTTTACACGCAAAAGGTCCTCAGTTCGAAACTGGGCAGAAACAAATTGAGGTTTTTTTTTAACTAAACATGCCAAAATGGATCTCCAGCAAGTGTATGTCAAGACTACTAAGGCCTCACTTTTAAGCTAGTTGAAAACAATCATACAAAGGATCTCAAGCTAGTCTACCAAGCCTGAATGAGCTCTGTCCTGTTGTTTGTGGCATTTACACAGGCCTTCACTCTGCTTGCAGGGCAGATTACGGGAGGAACTTGTTTTGGATAAAGGCCACGAACCACAACATGAGGTTTCTGTAGTGTAGTGGTAATCACGTTTGCCTAACACGAAAGGTCCTCGGTTGAAACCGAGCAGAAACAGATGAGCTTTTGACAGAAAGTATAAAATGTTTGTGAAAGCGAAGAGTATTAGCTCTCTTTTACATTATAAGCTTTTAACATGCCTGATTCAAACATTTACTTCTGTTCCTCGAAGACAGGTTTCCATAGTGTAGTGGTTATCACGTTAGCCTCACCATAAAGGTCCCCAGTTCGAAACTGGGTGGAAACAACTTGAGGAATTTTTACTATATATGCTGAAATGGCTCTCATCTGTCCAAGCTACAAAGGCCTTGATTTCAAGATAGTTGAAGGCAATAATACTAAGGATCTCAAGCCAGACTACCATGATGAATTAGCTAGGTCCTGTTGTTTGTGGAATCTACAGACTGACACTCTGCTTGCAGGGCAGATTATGGGATGAAACTGTCTTCGAGAAAAAGCACACAAAAAACACAGGGAGGTTTCTGTAGTGTAGTGGTTATCACATTCGCTTTACACGTGAAAGGTCCTCAGTTCGAAACTGGGCAGAAACAAATTGAGGTTTCTTTTTAACTAAACATGCCAAAATGGATCTCCAGCAAGTGCATGTCCAGACTACTAAGGCCTCACTTTCAAGCTAGTTGAAAACAATCATACTAAGGATCTCAAGCCAGTCTACCAAGCCTGAATGAGCTCTGTCCTGTTGTTTGTGGCATTTACACTGGCCTTCACTCTGCTTGCAGGGCAGATTACGGAGGAACTTGTTTTGGATAAAGGCCACGAACCATAATGTGAGGTTTCTGTAGTGTAGTGGTTATCACGTTCGCCTAACAAGCGAAAGGTCCTCGGTTCGAAACCGAGCAGAAACAGCGACCAGCTTTTGACAGAAAGTATAAAATGTTTGCGAAACGAAGAGTATTAGCTCTCTTTTACATTATAAGCTTTTTAACATGCCTGATTCGAAACATTTCCTTCTGTTCCTCAAAGACAGGTTTCCATAGTGTAGTGGTTATCACGTTCGCCTCACACGCGAAAGGTCCCCAGTTCGAAACTGGGTGGAAACAACTTGAGGAATTTTTACTATATATGCTGAAATGGATCTCAAGCAACGGATGTCCAAGCTACAAAGGCCTTGATTTCAAGATAGTTGAAGGCAACAATCACTAAGGATCTCAAGCCAGACTACCAATGATGAATTAGCTAGGTCCTGTTGTTTATGGAATCTACAGACTGACACTCTGCTTGCAGGGCAGATTATGGGATGAAACTGTCTTCGAGAAAAAGCACACAAAAAACACAGAGAGGTTTCTGTAGTGTAGTGGTTATCACGTTAGCCTACACGAAAGGTCCTCAGTTGAAACTGGCAGAAACAAATTGAGGTTTTTTTAACTAAACATGCCAAAATGGATCTCTCAGCAGGCCTCACTTTCAAGCTAGTTGAAAACAATACTAAGGATCTCAAGCCAGTCTACCAAGCCTGAATGAGCTCTGTCCTGTTGTTTAGTGGAATCTACACAGGCCTTCACTCTGCTTGCAGGGCAGATTATGGGAGGAACTTGTTTCTGGATAAAGGCCACGAACACATGTGAGGTTTCTGTAGTGTAGTGGTAATCACGTTCGCCTAACACGCGAAAGGTCCTCAGTTCGAAACTGGGCAGAAACAAATTGGTTTTTTTTTAACTAAACATGCCAAAATGGATCTCCAGCAAGTGTATGTCAAGACTACTAAGGCCTCACTTTCAAGCTAGTTGAAAACAATCATACTAAGGATCTCAAGCCAGTCTACCAAGCCTGAATGAGCTCTGTCCTGTTGTTTGTGGAATCTACAGACTGACACTCTGCTTGCAGGGCAGATTACGGGAGGAACTTGTTTTGGATAAAGGCCACGAACACGTAATTTGAGGTTTCTGTAGTGTAGTGGTAATCACGTTCGCTAACACGCGAAAGGTCCTCAGTTGAAACCGAGCAGAAACAGCGACCAGCTTTTGACAGAAAGTATAAAATGTTTGCGAAACGAAGAGTATTAGCTCTCTTTTACATTATACGCTTTTAACATGCCTGATTCAAACATTTCCTTCTGTTCCTCGAAGACAGGTTTCCATAGTGTAGTGGTTATCACGTTAGCCTCACGCGAAAGGTCCCCAGTTCGAAACTGGGTGGAAACAACTTGAGGAATTTTTACTATATATGCTGAAATGGCTCTCAAGTACACGGATGTCCAAGCTACAAAGGCCTTGATTTCAAGATAGTTGAAGGCAATAATACTAAGGATCTCAAGCCAGACTACCATGATGAATTAGCTAGGTCCTGTTGTTTGTGGAATCTACAGACTGACACTCTGCTTGCAGGGCAGATTATGGGATGAAACTGTCTTGAGAAAAAGCACACAATAAACACAGGAGGTTTCTGTAGTGTAGTGGTTATCACATTCCCTTTACACCACGAAAGGTCCTCAGTTCGAAACTGGGCAGAAACAAATTGAGGGTTTTTTTTAACTAAACATGCCAAAATGGATCTCCAGCAAGCGTATGTCCAGACTACTAAGGCCTCACTTTCAAGCTAGTTGAAAACAATCATACTAAGGATCTCAAGCCAGTCTACCAAGCCTGAATGAGCTCTGTCCTGTTGTTAGTGGCATTTACACAGGCCTTCACTCTGCTTGCAGGGCAGATTACGGAGGAACTTGTTTTGGATAAAGGCCACGAACCGTAATGTGAGGTTTCTGTAGTGTAGTGTTAATCACGTTAGCCTAACACGCGAAAGGTCCTCAGTTGAAACTGGGCAGAAACAAATTGGGTTTTTAACTAAACATGCCAAAATGGATCTCCAGCAAGCGTATGTCCAGACTACTAAGGCCTCACTTTCAAGCTAGTTGAAAACAATCATACAAAGGATCTCAAGCTAGT